>LOEQ01006193.1:23505-33756 GCA_001685075.1 Bramus lutescens | reverse complement strand
CTGTTGCTGTTGTTACTGCTGCTGTTACTGTTGTTACTGCTGCTGTTGCTGTTGTTACTGCTGATGTTACTGTTGTTACTGCTGCTGTTGCTGTTATTGCTGCTGTTACTGCTGTTACTGCTGCTGTTGCTGTTATTGCTGCTGTTACTGCTGTTACTGCTGTTACTGCTGCTGTTACTGTTGTTACTGCTGCTGTTACTGTTGTTACTGCTGATGTTACTGTTGTTACTGCTGATGTTACTGTTGTTACTGCTGATGTTACTGTTGTTGTTATTGCTACTTTCACTGTTCCTGTTACTTTTGTTACTATTGTTGTTACTGTTGCCACTACTGTCACTGTTACTGTTGCCACTGCTGTTACTGTCACTGTCACTATTACTGTTACTGCTACTGTTATATCGGGATATTTTTGAGTAACTTTCTCTAGGCAAGTCCTTGATATAATGCCACCCTCTGCTATTATGACATCAGAACTGTACCCTGTCCTCCATGTAGGGTTCATGGGGTCTCTATAAGGTCATGTGACTGACTTGGTATGATTTAGTACCCTTTGTAACAATGCCTAACTTGAGGACATTTGGAGCCAGGCAGCATAGTGGCTTCGGTGTCATTCAGGGAGCAGCCTTTAGGGCTGATAAGCAGCCTTGAGAGCTATTTCTTGGGTTGTCATTTTGACCCTTGGGTCTGTTACAGGATGGAATAGTCTATCACTTTAGCACTCCTGTTATTTTTCTTGTTCTCTCTTGTGTGCGTGGAGGGGGTTCCTAAGATGTATTGTGACAAATAAGAAATTGCTGTCTACAAACCTAAGGATCTACTTCCTTATCATTTGTGAACAGGTTTTATCCATTTCTACACTTCCTCATTTTCACCAGTTTGTCTCAACACTGTCTCCTGTCTCTGAGCTAGATCCACAATCATGCTTAAGAAAAAAGCCTTTCCCATCTCATAGTGAATTATGGTTTGGAAATTCCTGTTGGGATCTTATCATTTCCTGCAAATTCATATAGTCACTCCCAGGATAGTCCCGCATTGCCCATAGGTGTATGTATCTCTTTGAAAAGACTAAGAAATTGGATACAAATCCCCTTGCCAAAATTATGTATGAGCTTTCACAGTTGGCAGCCTGTCTCCGCCATAGTAAAACCGTCAGGGGTAGAGTCCCCGCTGGTGGACTCTACCTGTTGTGAAAGCTAGAGTCACCAACACAGTGTACAGGAGGCAAGTGTGGCCCTTCTGAGGACTTGGTCACCACAGCAGCCCAGCAATCCACCCGCAAGCTTGTCAGTCTTCCATGACAAAAACACCGAAGGGAAAGGGAAAAGAGAGGAAGTGGCAAGGTCTGGAATGGATAAAGAAGCCCAGCCTAAGGGTACAAGTTGATGGGACCTGTAAGGTTTGCTCCACAGTCCTGGGGCTAACCTTAACAAAGTCCCTCTGTGGAGGACAGGTGAGGTGACTAACAGGAAGTTGATTTAAAATAAAACTGTTAATTGCACTGCACATGTATGTGTGTGTACACGAATGCACGTGCATAAACACACACACGCACACACACATACGCACATACGCAGAGTGTTATCCAAGTCTACATAGCTTTGGACTTTTCCAGTTAGTTGTGCAAAAATGGCCTTTGGCATGACTGATGAGCGGGCCACAGACCAGACCTCTTCATTTTGGAAATAGAATGGAAGACAGAAGTCTCCCACAGAGGAGTGTAATTGCAAGGTTGCTGTTAGTGTATTTTTAGCTAGAAGGGATTTTTTTTTGTTTTGTTTTGTTTTGTTTCTCAAACAGTTCACTCTTTACAACAAATAAAAAAGACAGTGTGTGTTGGAAGCCCCAGTTAAAATGCAGGCTCACCTTCTCTGGTAAGGAGTGGCTTTGGGTCATTACTTCCCAGACCCAGTGGATAATTGCCATCTTGCATTAAGAGAGTAAAGGATGAAAATGCAGATTTCCAGGTTAGCTCGGAAAATTTTTTTGGGGGGGTTAAATATATTTTAAATGAGAGCCCAGTCAGAAGAGCTTTGCATTCTTAATTGAGGACTGACGGAGGTGTTTTTAAACACTAAATGCTGATGAAACCATAGAAACAGTGGGCAGAACCTACTGCCTCGGACCCAGGGATGTCCTGCTCTTGTCATTCAAGAAGTTTTCTCAATATTCCCAATGTTTTCAACTCTAAAAAACAAGGTGAGCCTAATAGAGCTTATAAATTTCGTCTAAGCATTAAGTGGGGTCATGCCCACTAGAGTACACTGCTCAGATGTGGCATAGACAAAGGGGTTAGTAAGTATCACCACCAACATTCCCACCCCAAGTTAGTAGTGTTGCTCCCAGGTACCTTATTTAAACAAGATTTGGTGCCGAGGGTGGGGCCCTCAGTCAGTGATGTGTTTGGCTCACAAGCATGAGGAGCTGTGTTCAGATCCCCAGCACCCATGTACAGAGCCAGGTACATGTCTCTAGCCCCAGTGGGGCTCACTGGCCTGCTGATCTAACTGAATTGGTGAACCCCAGGTTCAGTAAATGAGCTTGTCTCAAAGCATGAGATAGTGAGTGGTTTAGGAATTGATGTTGACCTTTGAACACATCAATGCATCCATCCACCCAAAAATGTCTATACACCACATACACACCACACACACACCACACACACACCACACACACCACACACACACACACACACACACACACACACACGGTTCATCCTGGTAGGCATAGGCAGTGCCTTTCTATTCTAGTAGGATCCTGATGATCTTCAGGAATAGATGAGGACATATTAATATCTTCTCTGTTTCTCTCACATGGTTGCTGTTTAGCTGAGGGCTTATCTTTCTGTCTGTCTCTTTCTCTGAACTTTCCTCCTTCACTTACTAGTTCCCTGGGTGTTACCATCAGTCACTTCTGTAAACTGGGATAGAGTACTTGAGACTGTCTGTTCATCCAGGCAATCTTGGATTTTTTTTTAACATTTGTTTGTGTCAGGGCCATCATGGGGTGCATGTGTGCCGTAGTATATATGTGGAAGTCATAGGGCACCCTGCAGGAGTTGGTTCTCTGCCTCCGTCTGTGGGGATTGAACTCAGATCATCAGGCTTTGCGTCAAACATCTTTACCTACTGAATCATCTGCCAGCCCCACAAAACCTTTTTAAACCAGTATCCCGGGCCTGGATCCACCCTTGTTCCCTTCAGAGCTTGTGTCCCCTCAGATCTGTAGGGTGGGGATGATAGGAGGGGCTAAGAAACAAAGCAAAGGCTCATGAGGTCCTCTCAAATTAGAGGTGGACATCCTACATCCCCAAGCTCTCTCTACCTTGCCCTGACTGGCAACCCAAGTCTGTTCTTGTCTGGGCCGCATCCGTGTTAGAAGAACCAGCAGCTTTCACCATTGTTACTGCTGGCTTGTTCTTGGAATTGGATTCTTCATTTTTATGTATTTTATGTGTATGGATGTTTCGCCTGCATGCACACCTGTGTCCCCTTGTGTCCCCGGTACCAGCAAAGGCCAGAAGAGAGCATTGTATCCCCCAAAAGTAGAGTTACAGTTTTGAGCCACTGTGTGGGTACTGGGAATCAGTCCTTGACCTCTGGAAAAACAACCAGTGCTCTTGGCCGCTGAGCCACCTCTCCAGCCCCAGAATTTGTTTTATTTTTTTATTTTTTTATTTTTTTAAAGTAAGACATGGGGAGCCTTTATTTATTTATTTTAGATTATTTATTTATTATGTATACAGCATTCTGTCTGGATGTTTGCTTGCAGGCCAGAAGAGGGTGGTATTTTTAATACAACCTTAGTTTGCAATAAGGAGTGTTCCCTTGAAATTAATCCTGTGCCATGGACAAATTAATAAGAACGTTTTCTAACCATGAATATGCAGGTTTGTGAGGAAGCCTAGCTTTGCCTAGATGAAGGAATCTTAGCTACAAGCTAAGAATGACTTTTTGAAGATACCTGGATCCTTGACCCACTGCATTCGGGGCTAAAGGACCTTCTCTGTACCCACAGTGCCGCAACTGCAGGGGCTGAGAGGACAAAGGAGGTGGAGCACAAAGCCCTCGGGCTGTGCCAGGCCATGAGAACACCAGGCAGTGTGAGTGTCCTTCACACAAGGCAAGCCCTGGTCCATTGTTTTCTGTTCCCCTTGTCATTTCTGGCCAGCCTGACAACAGTGCCCAGAAGCCCTCTGTGGGGACTTTGTCTCCTTTGGTACTGTTTTAGGTAGGGCTTTCCCACCCTCATTAAAGTCCTTTTGAAACCCACCAAGTCCCCCCCCCCTTTCTTTTCATGCTGCTCTCCTGGGCCCTTGGCCACACTTTGCCGTGTACTCCCTCCTGTCCCTCAATGTCCCCTCTTGTTGCTCTTGCCGCTTGCGCTGTGGCATTAGCTCAGACTGGGATCTCCTCGTGCGCGGTGTATACTCTTGCTGTGTGCTAACTGCCACCACCACTAGATCCCAGGTGTCGCTTCACCGTCGTCCCCAAGGTTTAGCCTGGCAGAGACTTGGCTTGGCAGCTGCCTTTAAATACAGGCAAGTGCTCTGCAGTTACTCCTTAGATCATTGGGTCTGGTAAGGGAGCTAATAATTCTGACAGAAATCGTGCAAGGGGGATGGAGGGAGTTGGCATTTGTTTCCTCCTTGGAACCCAAGCACACGGGGCTTTACTTTGTGCCTCCATGTTTCCAGAATATCTCTGCATTTCACCAACGTCTCCTGAACATGTATGTGTCAGGCACTGTGGCACTCTAGAGTCAAAGAGTAAAAGTCTGTCCCTAGGGACAGTATTTAAAGCAAAGCATCCAGAACTGAAGGCACAAAACATTGTGTCTTCTCATACTCACAGGTCAAAAAGTATCACTGAAAGTCACCAAGTAACACTGCATAAAATATAGGAAGTAAACATTATTTGAAATTTTAAGTATAGTCTGCTATAAACGTGACAGTAGTAAAAATAACCTACCCCTTTTATTTTTATCATTTGGATCAACAGAATATAAGAAAATCAAGGATATTAATAAAAGATGATAAAAATGTTGAATTTATTTCTGTGGGATGTACTTGTCATCCTCAACTGTTCATAAAGCATGAATAGAAATGAATCACACTAGGCTTCAAAGAAATCTCTAAATTTTTTAAAGCAGAAAATGTGCCAACCACATCATCTGATGACCCAGCCCCCACCAAATCAACCAGAAAGATGCAAGTACAAGCAGCCAAACATAAAGTTTTGAAGAAAGCTTTTCATCCACTCTCGAGTGGCAGTCCTCATTGCTACAATTGCTACATATGTAGAAAGTCACAATGGAAAAACACAAAAGGAAGCTGTACCATTCAGAATTGTAATTTTTAGTAATACAATATTTATTCCACAAGAATTTCAAGCATGTATACAATGTATTTTGATTTTATTGACTTCCCTTTCTCCCCAACGTCACATTTTTTTTCTTTTATAACCCATTGATTCTAATCAGTATTACCCATAGACACATGGGTGTGGGCTCATCCACTGTAGCATATTCAGACTACAAGGGGCCACATCCCTGGAGAAGACTCCTCCCCCTAGCTGTCATTACCTACTCATCCCCGGCTGGGGGCTCGTGTGCTGCTCCCGCATTAAGCATGAAGGCTGACTGACTTGACACTGTGCAACCACAGCTATTGTGAATTTGTGGGCTCAACAGTCCTGTCATGTCCCAAAGACACTTTCACAGCAGTTTCCCCAATGCATGCCTCTTACGATCTCTTGCCCCCCTTCCTGAACCTGCCATTCATGCCTCCGAACCTTGGGGATAGTGGTTGTGACTTAGAAGTCCCGGTTATGCCTGAGCACTCCACAGCCTCTTATTCTCTACACTGTGGCCAGTTGTAACTCTCTGCATCAACCCCCTTTCGCTGCACAGAGATGCCCCTCTCATGCACCTGAGAGCTGCACTGGTCCATGGGGGAGAGAAAGGTGAATTTTGGGGCAGTTTGATACTGTGTCCATTTAGCAAAACAATAGAGCTTATGTGTACACACACACACACACATGCACACTCATGCACACATAGTATTTTTAAAGGTGTATACCTTGCCAGCCCTGAAATCTCTTCTGAGCTGTTTGTGGATCTGGCTGTGCCCTGTTGGGTTATAGCCATCAATATTTCACAACCCCCACACACTGTTGGTAGACTTGGGCAATACTAGGCTATGAAGTGGTGAGTACTTCCAAAATGAGCGTTTGCTTACACGCTTTAATTTGGAAAGCTTAATACGTATCAATGTTTAAAAAAGAAAGAAAGAAAAGCCATGAAAAGAGCTTGGCTTGTTGGAATAAGCTGTTTTGTTTTCTAAAAGGTTGAAAGTGGTTGAAATAAAGGACTAAATGAAATGGAAAGACTCTATTTTGAGGAGAAGATGAATGTTTGTTCTAAAATCCTATTCCAGACCTGTGGGGATGTAATTATTGTCTTTTCTTGATAAAGACATGGAACGACTCCATAGAAACAGTTTGCAGTAAAATGAAGCCTCTGCTCTTGGCCTGCCAAGCCATGTTGATGTGTGGCCATTTACTTCAGAGGTACTTCTCTGTGAACGCTTTGTCCATCACACACATGCAATGGAATTTAAGACAATTAGCCCTGTTGCTGATTTCACTAACATCTTGCAGGATGAGCTAACAAGTTGCATTTAGCTATGGCTTTGTATGGGGCTGGCTGGGAAGCAGCAGATGCTGGCTTCTCCTGGAGTCTTTCAGCCCCATGCTCACACTCATTCTCGCTCACTAATTGCCAGCGGAACCCAAAAGAGCCCTGAATGCTACGCTTGGGTCTTGCCAGGATAGCTTCTTTCAGAGTCCTGCCCTGTTTCCTGAGTGGACCAGGGACCGACTGCCTTCAAAATACACACTGAGGCAAGGACACAACTTTCATCATAAATAAATAAACAAATGTAAAAGAAAAAAATTTTAACATGTCTTATCATCATTCTTTTTTCCCTTCCTTCCTTCCTTTTCCCTTTCAACCCCAACACAGATGCGCAGCATACAGCTTCTTGAGGGTGGGTGCCGGTCCCGGTACTACCCTCAGTGTCCCCAGGGTGGGCAGAACTGGATGTCCGTGACTTGGATTAAGCCTTCATTCTAAGAGAGGGGGTATGAAGACCAGTTCAGGGTGTGTAGCTGCCCTCTGTCCTTTCAGGACAAATGGAGTCATCCTAACCAGTGGCAGTGTCAATGCTGTGGAGGCATCCTCTGGTCCCAGACGCTCTTGTCCCCTTCCCTTTATGCCACTCAGAGATACTGGGAAGAACTGGGGGTGGTGCACACCTTTAATCCCCACACTCAGGAGGCAGGGGCAGGCGGATCTCTATGAGTTCAAGGACAGCCTGGTCTACAGAGCTAGTTCCAGGACAGTCAAGGCTAAATAGAGGAACTCTGTCTCAAAAGAAAGATGGGGGAGAGAGGAGAGAGAGAGAGAGAGAGAGAGAGAGAGAGCTCAAAAAGGGAGATTCGCACTGTTGGGAAACTAAAACATTGCTGCAGGTAGTATCATCACAACTGAGAGCCATACTTGTTTCCAAGCCCCACACGCTGTTGTAGTACGGGCCATCCCACTATAAGTCAGCAAAGCTGCTATAGTACTAGAACGTATTCTTGCCTCTTAGCAGTCAAACTCACAAACGTATATGGCAGAGTGGTGTGCCATTTGTCATATGACAGAAGTAACCGTTTTCCTTATGCTTGGAAAACTACTTCCTACCCTACCGGATTTATGGGTTTATTTTTCACCAAGGGACTGAACCCTGATGCGTTTCCCCTGTCTGTAGTCATGCTAGCACTTTACAGCAGGGTTAAAAAGTCACTAGTGTGTGTGGCGCTGGATCAGGGCACATGGTACTAAGAGGAACGGTGAGTACCTGCATGTTAGATCTTAATTCTTTAATTCACATGTGTCCAACGCATTTATAGGTCACATCGCAGTGTCAGAGGGCTGGACACGATGCTTTAAAGAGAGGCAAAGCTTGCGTATTTTCACTGCATCACAGCTGATGTCCTGGGTCTGTTGAATATAGCTTTCCATCCAGAACTTAGTCTGGAGCAAGTAGCATAACACAGATGTGAGGACCTGGAAACAGGGAGATGAACCTTGCCGTGCTAGAGTGGAGTGTGAGACATGCTAGGGCCTGTGATGTCAGACGCACAAAGGGAGAAAAGAACCAAGGACAAAATGTGGGATGGGAAGTCATGGGAGAGGAGGAGGGGAGCGAAAGCAGACATGGCGGTTGGAGGTGAGAGGTGACAATAATGTGACATCAGAAACCTAGAGAGCAGAGACCTGAGGAAAACCAGGAACATAGTGCCAGTAAGAGGAACCATTGTGGGTAGTCGGGTTACAGCCCTCTCCATGTGAGGTGGAGGCTCTCCCAGAGCTGGCAAGGATGTGCTGTGCTCCCCATCACCAACATGGTAGCCTTGTTCTTTGCTCAGCTGTGTAGTTTGCACGATATCATAGCATCATAAAGAGCATTACCAGGTGTCCAGTGCGTGAGGCAGGTCTCTTACTTGTCTTAAATAAAAAGTATTCTAGATGTGACAGCATCTAGAACTTTCACCTCTCTCCGAAGCAGCATCTTCCCCTTTTCTGGGGCTGCCGAAGGGAACATAGGCAGACACATATGAAGCTCAGAAATAGAGCTTCTGGAGAAGGCAAGTCCTTTGCAAACACCCAGAGGTCTTTGCAAACATCAGAGCCCAGAGGCTGGACTCTGAGTTAGTGCTTCAACGAGTATGAATAGAAAGAAGAACCCTAGGTGCCATGGCACCATCGTGAAACCCTAGAGGAGAATCTGGATGAGCTTGAGGTCTTTTCTCCATGGCAACAAAGAGCATGCTGGCATGTTACTTGGAAGTGTTTCCCATGCCCCTGAGGCTGGATCCTCATGGGGCTTTACAGAGACTGCTGCAGACACTCCCACAGATCCTTACATGGAATCATAGTGATTCCAGCAGTGACCCCACCCACCCTTGAGCCATAGAGAGATAGGCTGAATGAACCTCACGTGAGACTAGAGTGAGGATCCTGGGCCTTAGTGGAAGCAAACTGCCCCCATGAAGTTTTAATGAGCCTTGTCTCTGAAGGTCTTGTTCTAAGTGGCTGACACCCTGAGTCTCTGGGCAGCTCCTGGAATCAGCAATGCAGGAAGGAGCTGAACAGTAAATACGAAGAGGCAGAGCTGAGCTTGCCCACGCTAGAAAGGTAGAGACACACACAGGTGGCTCTAATCTTAGACCAAAGACCTCAACTTTTGTTGGGATACCAAGAGCAGAGCTGTCCCTTTGGGGATGTCTGTACCCCAAAGAATGTCAGTTTGTTCCTTTACAGCAAGAGACTATGGCAAAAAGAGACCAGCGTTCTCCCTCATGCAGAGCCAGTGCTCCCTCTGTCCAAGGCCTAGCTATCTGGGCAACCATTGCATAATCAGAACACCAGTTACAAGTGTCCACTGGGAAATTCAGTTGTCCATGGAACCAGAATTGCTGACTGCAGGATGTTCTAGATGTGTCTGTCATAGTTCTCGTGTAAGACTTGGACCCATGTGCACATGCACTCTTAAAACATGCTGTCTTTTAAATCTTTGTCTATGTGTGTGTGCCTGCATGTCTGCTTGTGCACCACATGCATGCAGATGCCCGTGGAGGCCAGAAGAGGGCGTTAGAGCACCTGAAACTGGACTTTCAGGATGTTGTGAGATGCCCAATTAGTCCTTTGCAGAAGCAGCATCTCTTGTGGATGCTCCAAAATGGCTTCCTTAGAGGACACTAATGATTTAATATGACACATTTACATTAAATTTTATCTTGTATGGTGTCTTCTGTGGTCAGTACATTTATTTGTTTGTTTGTTTGTTTGTTCATTGAAGTTATTTTAGACCAAAGAATAAGACTGCCCACTTTTTAGGGAAAAAAATGTTTTGAAAGTATGCGTTGCACCAACAGGAATATCCAAACCACAGAATGGAGCTTTGGTTTATCCTACCTGGGGTTAATGTCCATGTGTAGTCCAGAGAGGCTGCTTGTCATGCAAGGCTTGTGAGTGCAGCTGGGTCTAAGCCAATAGAAGGGTGACCTCTGGCCAAGTGCTCGCCTGCTTTCTCTGGAATTGTCCAAATGCCGTCAGCTTTAAAAATACTTTTCTTCAACACCCAGAAAAAGCCACAGTAATTACTCCACTGAGGTCTGTTTCTGCTGGCCAGACTCCCCTCCC
>LOEQ01006192.1:67661-78189 GCA_001685075.1 Bramus lutescens | reverse complement strand
TACGTGGCAGACAGAATATTGTATACATAATAAATAAATAAATATTTAAAAAAAAGAACGGTCCCCAGCCTGAGCCACTTTGGGGACATGATAGAGCCTTTAAGAGGTGGAACACAATGGGAGAAAATTATATTATTGCATGTGTGTGCTTGAAAGAGATATTGAGATCTTGGCCACTTTGTTCTCTCTCTGTTTTTAGCCATCATGGATGAAAGCCTCCTCTATCCCATGCTCCCACCACGAGGCCCAACAGCAGTGGCCAGCAGGCTATGGACTGAAATAGTGAGCTAAAATAAACTTCTTGTCTTTTCAAACTGTTTCCTGCCAGTATTTGTTAAATAGAAGTTTGTTCATGACCCTTATATATCTAGCCAATAGTATCTGCTTGATAGAAGACTGTTAAAATGCTGAATGTATTGATGTAGGAGGGTCATCTGTCTATGTGTTACTTTCATGGGCGCCACTCTGTAGTGCGCCAATTGTAGTATGAGCGGCGCCACTCTGTAGTGAAGGGGGAGCGGCAGGCCTGCTTTCGTCCTGCCCGGCTCATACCCAGAAATAACAACACACAAATTGTATTCATTTAAGCACTGCCTGGNATTAACCAATGAAAGTAACACATAGACAGATGACCCTCCTACATCAATGTATTATGATACAGATAAATTAGAATTTACATGAAACCGTATTGCGGTAGCTGAAGAGCATTCAAACTGATAGGATTAGTTTTCTCCTCCATTTGTAAGTCTTCCTCATAGAAACAAATCTTCAAGTGAAGTATTGGTGGCATTAATAGTGGTATGTTAATAAATATGTATAAAGCTTTATAAAAGTCAAGGCTTCTCCCAAAATAATTGTTTATGGAGGTGGGAATGTATAAATGTAAGACTTTGTATTATATAGTCAGTTTATCATTTGAAAAGTTGATTTATGTAATATTAAGTTGCACTATATTGAGTCATCCTTACAACACCATGTGCCCTAAAATGTTAGACTGCCTCATCTTGATATTCATCTGTGAAGTTTCATGACTGAATTAACTGCTTTGAGAAGAAATCCTTACATATGTGGTGTGGTGTTAGTTTGTTATATGGGAAATGGCATCTGAATCCAGTCTTATTCTTCAAAGCTTTTCTTTGAAACACATGTGTTCTCTCCTACAGAGGAGAGAGATTTGGGGCCATGCCTTTGGCTGCCCTGGCTTGGCCCCCATGTGCCATCTTCAACACCATGCAGCACAACCATATAGTGTGGTGGCTTTGTTGTTGTCATGAAAGTCTCAGCAGTGCTAGTTGCATTTCTTTCCTTTGAAATAATAAAGCTTAAAAACAGTTATTAGACTGGGAGCTTAGCTCAGTGGTCGAACTCTTGTTTAGCATGGGAGAAAGGTCCACTTCTAAAAAAGGAGGTAGACTAATGAATACTATATAACTTGAAGCCAAATAGGTTACTCTCTTTTAGTATTTCTCAGTCTAATAATACCCTCATGGATATTAATTTTATATCCTAAAATCTTTGCAGTTTTCTCAAGTTCCGTTTTTTTTAACTTGTCAATATATAGCCTGTAAATTTACATTGTCCAGATGGAGGTGTGAAAAGTAACCTATCACCTACATCTATGGGCCTGAGTTATAATGTGATCATATGACTGAAAGTCCGAGTTACATATGATCGTATAACTTTACACTTTAAGAAGCCTTGCAAAAAATAAGAAACAGCCAGTTCTGGCAGTGACTCAGATGATTCAGAATAAGAGTAGCCTTGTAAAACTTTATTTGGTATGATTAGTCATGCTAGCTTACTCATGGTGGTTGAATTCTCTCTGTAGGGTTAGTTTCAGTTTGGATTCAAGGACCTCACCTGGTTTTTCTAACTCTGTTAGGAGGAACTGGAGAATGCCATGAACACTATCCAACCTTCTTGTTCTTTCCAATGATGGGGCTTTTGTTTATTTCTTTACTTTGTTGTGATATTTAGAGTGCATGGCAATTGTGAACTTCATTTGTTCTGGAAGTTTCCAGAAATGTCAGGAATTTTTACAAGTCCAGTGATTCTATTTCTGAAGATTGTTTGCTGGGCGATCAATAGGTACGAAATTGGAAATTCTTGCAAACAAGTGGGAACTGATACATTCACCATTTCCATTCTGAAAAACGTGTGAGCTTTGCCATTCTTGAAGATAAATGACCCATTTCATATCTGTGAAAATGTCCATGGTTACTTTACTGTTTCCTGGGCCTCTTGCTCCATTTCCTTATGTTTTGAGGCTTCTCAGTGTGGAAAAGAAGTTCATATTTTAACCTGCCCCATGAACTGTTGATTATTTCTGAAACATTTTCCACATTGCTTACTTAATGGGGGTGGAAAGAGGGAGATATTTTCCTGGGAAGTTATTACATTATTTCCTTACAAGTCTAAATGCAATTTTGAGCGTTTATGGGTCATCTCCACATCTGGCCCATCATAATTTTGAGTTATCTGTGTAAAATTAAAACATAAGTTAATATTTTCTCTAACTATATTAACTCTTTACACTGCTAAGTTTGAACGACAGACACAAGAGAGGCAGAAATAAGAACAGTTGTCTCTTCCTATGGCACTTCAAGATTTATTTGTCCATATTTTCTGCTCTGCAGTGTACATGGAATTCTAATATAAATAGTTGATAAATGTGCATAATTCATCACAATGTAAATATGTGGTATGAGGAGTTTGGAGACCAGTAAGTACCACAAACTTGCAACTTGTTTGTTGTTGTGGGATTCTCCCTCTGTATGGTTTTAATATGTTTTATTGCCATTGGTTAATAAAGAAACTGCTTTGGCCAATGACTTAACAGTATATAACCAGGCTGGAAAAAAATATATGTAGAGAGAGAGAGAGTAGGCAGAGTCAGAGGGAAGCCATGTAGCTACCACAGAAGATAGATGCTGGATGCTGGACGGAACCTTACCGGTAGGCCACAACCACATAGTGATACACAGATTAATAGAAATGGGTTAATTTAAGATATAAGAGCTAGTCAATAAGATGTGTGAGATAATAGACCAAGCAATATTGTAATTAATAGCTTCTGTGTGGTTATTTTTGGTCTGGGTGGCTGGGAAATGAATGAGTAGCATCTGCCTACAAATTTGTGCACCAACATGTGGCTGAATAAAACCTGAGAGAACTTAAAAAAATTCTAGACTCTAGACACAAAAAAACAGAGTTTGGTGCAGCACCTTGGTAGCCATTTTTTTTTCCAGATTGGCTCTGTGTGCTGGGTGCAGGAAACTGCAGCTTCCTGGTTTGTGCTGCCAGCATGAACTCTGGCTCTTTCAGGAGGCTGAGCACTTAAATGGGGTTTGTGAGCAACATGTTACAAACTGCTTAATGGTGTGACATAGACCTGCTGCATACCTGGAATTGGGGTGATATGCCCAGATCGCCTCCCTCATGTTGGGCTGGGAAGAGCCAAAAGACAAAGCAGCCTTAGTCCTAGCTGCCGCTTAGCATTTTAAGAAGCAGTCCTGGTCAGAAAAGGATTACATATACACAATAAAGACAAATTCAGATGAAAAAGACCTCTGAATGGATCACAGTATTGGATAAATGTATGTAGGCTTAGGAGAGAGAAGAAAAAGAGTGAAGAGAGTGAAAGTAATATAAAAGAGTATAGATAGTCATAGATTAAAGGAGTAAAATTAATAAAATGAATATTAAACTTGTAGAAAATGTAATAGAGTAAGAAAAAATAGCCACATAAAGATGTACTATACACAGAGAGTCTGGGTTCTGTATATTATTGTGTTTTCTTTGAATTTTTTGACTGTGAATGAGCTAAGTACAGACAGACATTTCATTGTTTGGGCTGCTAAGCTAAACCAACATATATATTTCAAAGGTATCTTGACTTCAAAATTTGGGTCTAAGGATATGTTGCTTTGGAAANTTCTTTGAATTTTTTGACTGTGAATGAGCTAAGTACAGACAGACATTTCATTGTTTGGGCTGCTAAGCTAAACCAACATATATATTTCAAAGGTATCTTGACTTCAAAATTTGRGTCTAAGGATATGTTGCTTTGGAAAAGAGGTTCTGCTTTTGTTTCCACAGAAGATGAGAACCTGTGGATTCCTTCTAGACTAATGTGGTTTGATGGACTAAGACTCCCTGAAAGGTCTCTGTGAACCCTAAAAAATACTTCTCCCTAAAAACCAGCAGAAAGCAGTTTGGAGAGAACAATGCCCAAATTCTATAAATGATTATTTATAAATGTTTGTTTACATTTAAAGGGGGATATGATATAGAGATGAATACTTTGCACTGGTATGGATCTTTTGCCACAAATTTAAGGTCAATTTTCTTATATGTATATTTCTGCTCTTAATTAAGGTTGCCCAAAGTTCATCTGTAATGTATGGGCACCCATCTTCATTCTACAGGCCCATAGTATCCAACAGACTTTTCCATGAAGCAGAAAATTTCAAAGACAGTTTTACCTACATTGTCAGTTTGTCAGTCACTTTTTTTTTCTGTATCCTGCAAAATGTCTGACAGTCTCTCTCGTTAAGGAGGAACCTGAAGGATTGTCTCACCTTTAGGCGAGTTCTGCAGCCATTTTTCTGTGGGTCCTGCATGTCCTGTTTATACAGCATATATCAAGCAGTCCAGGAAAGAGTGACTGAAAAACTGCTAATATAGGTGGAACTATCTTAGAAATTTCCCACTTCATAGAAAAGTTTGCTGGATACTTTGGGCCTGTAGATTGAAGATGGGTGTCCCTATGTTACAGAAGAACTTTGGGCAACTGTCCAGGCAGCGAGATGTCTCTTCCAATTCTAGAGTTTTGGAAGTTGCTTACAATGCACTTCCTGTTAACTTAGGTAATATTACATCCTTCTGGAGTCTTTGGTGGAGTTGAAGAATAGATACTTATAATTATAGTTTTCCTTAGTTCTGATAAAAATAATGTAGATATAAATATTGTAACTGCAATCTTGCTTGATACCTGTTTTGTATATATAATTTTACTATGTTAAATTTAAAGCCTTCCTTTCTATTTAGACAGAAATGTGGAGGTGATGTGGGATTCCCCTCTTTATGCTATGAATATGCTTTATTGCCATTTGTTAATATAGAAGATGTTTTCAATGAATGACTTAACAGATATAACCAGGCTGGAAAAGATATATTGAGAGACTAGGCAGAGTGAGAGAGAAGCTATGTAGCTTCCACAGGAGACAGATGTCAGATGCCAGAGGAAGCCTTACTGGTAGGCCACAACCACATGGCAATACACAGATGAATAGAATTTGGTTAATTTAAGATATAAGAGCTAGCCAATAAGAAGTGTGAGCTAATTGACCAAGCAGTATTGTAATTAATACAGTTTCTGTGTGGTTATTTCAGGTCTAGGCAGCCAGGAAACAAAAGAGAATCCTCTGCCTAATAGTTTGTTATTATTATGGATTTGTTTTTCAACTTAACCACAACAAAAAGAAAGTTGTATTTCAATAATAATGATAATGATAAAAATATTGATAATGATGATAATAATGACAATTGATGGGCGTGGTCAACCAGTAAATTAGAATTAACCAGACCAGCTCAATATAACAGATTTAGTTTAATAATTGGAAAAAGGTGAACTCACATGACCAGGGTCCAGGGCACACAGGGAAGAAGAGGGGCTGTCACACCTGGATGTCCAAGTTTATCTTCCCTGGCTCCAGGAGGCCACGCCCTAGCCAAATGTGATTGGCTGAACTTCCCCATCAGACAATTATAATAATAAACTTTTAGTGATGCTGTTTTTTAACCATTAAAAGTCTACAACAACTGGTTTATTGGTTGAGGGCTGGGATTCACTCAAGAAATTGCACATAGGAACAAGGTTGATTCTTAGAGATGAATTACAGAGTTAATATGATAGGTTGAAGAGTACAGTTAATCAAGTACTCAAGTAGTTTGAGACCTGTCATACATGCATATTCCCTAAAACTAATATGCTGACTTAGCACATTCCCAGGACAAAGGTCAATGAGTAAAAATTACATTTCTAGATGTTAGAAATGTAGACAGAAATTTCTGTCCTGCCTGGTCCTGTTATTGTTCAGTCCCAAAGAAACATACAGAGGTGCCATTTATAAACAGAGATATAGTTGAAATGTTGAGTGCCAATGATGTTTGGAATTAGATATTAGCAGTGATCAACACATGATGGATGAGAAAATACTCCTACATGATTGTGTGAGCACCAAATCATCCCTGAGGAAGCAGGAAACCTGAGGAGTAGAAAAGTAGAAAGCCACCTCTTCAGTGATATTGCCTACTGATGAATGACAAGGAGTAGGGTAATTTACAGGAATTCTTCAGAGTTACACAGTCTAAGGGACAGAGGGCTGTGGCCACACTGATCTGTTTCAAGTGGATTATACAATGCTGGAATTACAGAATGACCCGCTCACTAGGAATAATTAATGCATTTGTTCTTCTTGCTTCACACCCTCTGTTTCCAGCTTGGTTTTCAGTGCAGGTTCATTTGGTTGTCTGTAACAGGCTTTCTTTTGGGCCACCAACCAGCTCTGAAATCATGATATGGAGACTTATTATTAGTTATGAATGCTTGGCTTTATCTTATGCTTGTATCACTAGCTCTTATAACTTAATTTAATCTGATTCTCTTCATCTATACCTGCCTCGGGGCTTTTTACCTTTCATTCTGTCTGACATATGTTCTACTCTGTGTTTGGATGGCGGCTTTCTGTCTAGCTGACCATGGGTTTTCTCCCTCTCCCCCCATTCTCTCTTCCTTCTTTCTCTTTTCTCTCGTGCTTAGATTTTTCCTCCTACTTATTCTCTCTGCCCACCAGCCATGCCTATCCATCCTCTGCCTAGCTATTGGCCATTCAGCTTTTTTTTTTATTAGATCAATCAGCTTCTTTAGGCAGGCAAAGCTACACATCTTTAAATCGTTAAACAAATTCAGTACATATTTACATCATTGAACAAATGTAACACATCTTCATATAATCAAACAAATAGTCCATAACAGCTGTCAGGAAACTTTTTTATTTTTGAGTTTGGCAAGAGCTAGGCCTCATTATAGAGTGTGAATTGAAAAAATCCATCCTAGAGGAGGGATCTGTAAGAGTCGGGAAGCAAACAACTCACAAGCTCCAGAAAGTTCCTGACACCAGTTTTACAAGTCACCTTCTCTCCCAAGATTACATAAGCAGTGAGCACTGCTGAGGGGAGAGGGAACTCCCCATCCCATCAGGCTACTGACATGTGCACAGTGCTCCAGCACTGAAGCGCTGGTGAGTCATCACCCATGCTGGAGTGGGTTTTTGTTGATGCGACTTCCACTGAATGGTCCATGTTCCTATAAGCAACCCCACACTCATACCTCTGTAAGTAACCCCAATAAATTCATTTCTTTGTCAAACTGGAGTTTAGTAGAATACTTTCTTGAGTTTATGTCAGTCCCTTAGCTGGGATTTGTAGACAGTTGTTCACTTCTCTGAAAAGGTAATATAAGAGACCTAGATGTTCAGAGTTAAGAAAAAAATGGCTCTCTGTCTTTGTTCCTAAGGCCTTATGGTTTATCTGGGTTACCTTGTCTGTATATAAACCTGTAATCTAGCATACTGGATATTAAGGCAGGAGGATCATGAATCCAAGGCCTGCATGGGCTGCATAGTGTCATATTGTCTCAAAAGAAAGGAAAACCAGTAATTATTTTTGAGTGAGGTATCTATTGTAAAGAGGTCTGTACAAAATTTGAATGGAACAACTAGCTACACAGCACTCAAGAAAGGAAGCAATCAAAAAATTCTCCAAGAAGGGACAATCTGTCTCTTACAATATGAATAGAGAGAATTTTCCTTGTGGATTTTATGAGAAAGTGTGGCTTGTTGAGAAAGCAATGGCAGGTTTTGTGTGATTGGAGGTATGTTTTGGAAGTGTGTATGGGGAAACATGGAGGAACAAAGGAGGAAAAAATTGATGGAGAGCTAAAATGAGCCAAGTTGGCTTCAGACACAGAGTAACGTACTTCTTCACCAAGGTTTGGGTTTTATTCTGTGGATGAGTAGTAAGGGCTTTCATGTGGGGAAATGCAGGTTGCTTCAGAAATCAGTTAATGAACAAAGAGCATTTTGCTTTAACTATAGTCTTTGTTTGTTTTCCAGCTAGTGGATGTACAGATTTCCTGGTTCATTCATGACCATGGTAACTGTGATGCCATGACTTAGTCAACTTGATGAGGTTTAGAATCAATATAAGAGACACACCTCTGCCAAGGGCGTCTCTGGAGGGATTTTCAAGAGGATTAGCTAAAGAGAAGACCGGGCCTTGATGTGGGCAGCATCTTTAAGCAGGTAGCCCAGGTACAGAGGTCTAAAGAAAAATCAATGTGGCCTGCCTGACTGTCTTCAGTTAGTCTGAGCACATACATCTGTTGTTCTTGCTGTCATCCTCAACTTATGCCAGTCTGGCTTCTTTGGCTTTCTAACATGAACTGAATAAGCATTATTCTGCTGGGATTCTAGCTATTCGGCACCAGATCCAGACTTGAGCTATCTTATCCAACTTCATGGACTGAGCAGTGATCTAGTTGTCTGTCTTTCTAGATGCAGATGGATATTGATATACTATCCTCTCACTTAAGTCAATTTCGTAAACTCTGTTTTATAATTTATAAAAATTCCATGGGTTCTGTCCCTCTAGAGGACTCTGATTTAAACAGAAATGAACCTGAATTATCAGTGTAACTTGGTCATGTTCTCGTTTGCCATTTAACCAGCTGTAAATTTTGTCAGTTCCCTTCTCCCCCCACCCCAGGTTTAATAGGCTATGGGTATCTCAGAACACTTGGTTTTCTGAATGTGTGCAATGGAAGACCCTTCTGGGGCTCATAGGACAACTTCTGCAATGTGTCTTGTTTCCTAAAGCACTGTGGTATAGGAGCTCTCAGTCAGGAGCATTCTGAAGCTGGATTCCTGGTCATGCCTCCCTGATCCAAGAAGTCCAAACCCATCACCTTTTACTCTCTTTCTCGGGGAAATCAGGTGCCATGCGCTGTTACTGTGAGGAAATTGTGGCTCATGGAGCCTTGTCTGTATTGATATTTAACCTCTGTAACGGGAGTATGACTTCATAACATGTGTCTGAATTATGCAGCAAACAATCCTGTGGGCATGTTGGGTTGCTGTAACCATTCACTGAAGAATGAATTCCCAGTCATTTCTCTTATAAACTTTTGAGTTCAATCAGAAATATATTGTGCTCACATTTGGTACAATTGACATAACTTGGTCTCAATGGATTCAGCTTTGTTGGAAACATTATTAAAGTAAGTGGAAATTAATATCAGGGAAGTGAAAGCTTGAATATAGAGAGGAGAATTCAAGGCATGAGTCAGAGCTGCAGACATAAACAGGGATTTATAACCACAGTCAATGGCTGCAATCATTTGTAATTGTAGGAAGCAATGATTACACCAGACCATTCCAGATTGCCAGGTTTTCCTCTCAAATTCCATTTGATATTTGTGTATCAAAGTTTGATATTAATCCATGATATTAAAGATAACTAGATCGAGGAATGAGAGGGCATGCATTTTCCCTATGTAACTTAATGGTGTAATGTATGAAATAGAAGAATATTCTGATGGTATTTCCAGGGGAGAAGGTAGTTCTCTTTTGGCTTCTCAGAATAATTTGAATAGAAAATGTCAGAGCTGCTACAATGACTCAGTGGTAAAGACACTTGTTGGCAACCTGAGTTTGGGCCTTAGAACCTTTGTAAGGCTACAGGGAGAGAATAGAAGCCACAAAATTGCTGACTTCCTGTGTTAGGCAGGCTTCTCCAGGAGAACAGAACTGATAGAATGAATCTCTCTACATACAAAGGGATTTACTTATTTATTTTTATTGTTTTTATTGAGCTATGTATTTTTCTCTGCTTCCCTCCCTCCCTCTTCCCCTTCTGTCCTCTTCCATAATCCCCACACTATCAATTTACTCAGGAGATCTTATCTTTCTACTTCCAAAATAGATTAGAATAAAGGGGATTTATTAGAGTGGCTTATGGGCTGTGGTTCAGCTAGCCCAAAAATGACTGTCCAAGAATCTGGTTCCTGTCCAGTTCGTGACACTGATGCCTCAGCTAGCTTTCAGATAGGCCTGAATTCTGCTGAAGAAGTAGGCTCTAATACCAGTGAATAAATGCCATTGCTATCAAGAGCGAGGGTGAGTAGGTAAAGAGAACAAGCTTCCTTCTACCCTGTTCTTTCTAAAGGTTGATACCAGAAGGTGTGCACTACATTTAAGGTGACTTTGTTTTTAATCTCAAATAATCTAATTAACAAAAAAAAATTCTTACAAGTGTGCCCAGTGACTAGGGTTTTTAGTTCATTCCAGATGTAATTGAATTGAAGAACAAGAACTCCCGTATCAATGCCACTGTATGTTCTCTCTCTCTCTCCCTCTCTCTCTCTCTCTCTCTTTCACACACACACACACACACACACACACACACA
>LOEQ01006192.1:19795-38813 GCA_001685075.1 Bramus lutescens | reverse complement strand
TCTATCTATCTATCTATCTATCTATCTATCTATTAGAATCCTTCTAGAAAAACAAGTTGGAAATATTTACCAAGGGGATAAAGAACATCTGCATACTTAGAAACAATAATCATAATTGTAAAGGTTTAGCATAAAAAATAATGAAAAGATTTAGCTCAAAGATGTTCACTAGGACATTACTTATAGTAGTAAAAGCATTAGAACAAATCAAACAGTTATTATAGGGAATTAATACTATGGAAATAAATTTATGCAGTAAAAGTGGCTAAAACAGTTGATGAAATATGTTAGCACTGGGATCTCCAGTATATAAAACCCATGTGCAGAGATAGAGGAATTTTAGTAATTATTTGTGGATGCTACTTGTATCTCTTTATTTCATTTTATATTTTAAAAATTTCCCGCAATGGTCATTTACTACTTTTAGACATAGTAAAACATAGTATTAAAAATTAATACAGGAGGAAGTGTTTGTGTGAAAATTATAAACCTAAAATGCATCTGTCCTTTAATGAGACTGACTATAGCTGACAGCCAATTCCCAGAAAGTGTCCGAAGAGCTGTAAGCCCTGCCCTTATGCATGGATCCTTTATGTTCATGACCAGCAAGTCTCTGTAAAACATCACAGCTATGTAGTAAGAAATCTGGTATCAAATGTTACATTTTTGGGTGAAGCTATAGCTCACTGTGGACAAATCTGAGATAATAAACGAAAACACAATTTGTGTGGAAATTAGTATAAAGAAATATTTCTAAGCTTTTCTCTTAGAACTGGACAAGGACAGAAACATTTATGAAGCCAAGGGAGCATGTGGAATTAAGTCCTTCTGGGCTCAGATGTATAGGTAGCACTTTTAGTGTTTACTAAAAGCAGGTGTAAGCTCTGTTAGATTGTGTTTATTCTCATGTTCAGTTTGCTTTCAATGTTTCAGCTCTGTCTGTCATATGCAGAGAGTGGGCCTGTCCCCTTTCTCTACCCAGCGTGCATCACATACTTCTCTTTCTTCAGGATATTTTGTCCTATGTTAAGTAATAGTTCTTTGAAGCTTTAACATTACCCCAAAGGAAGGTGATCACTTATTATTTTGAATGTTCGCAGCCCATGCTTTTGGTGTTGTTTTTTAAAGACTGTATTAAATTGTGAATTTCTCTACATAAGAATTCAATTTTGACTCTTTGTACCTGTCCCATCTTAGAACTGATTTTTTTCTCTCTTTCAGAAATCAGGTAGTTTGACTGGCCCAAAGCCCGACTTCCCTACTTCACACAATTTCCATCTGATCCAATCTGTTGGCTCTAAAAAATCACCACAAGGAAGTTTTCAAATTTTTTCAATAGAGTATATTTCTAGACTCTGGGTTGAAATGAGGGAACACAGAGCCATCAACTCAATTTAGAACTCGATGTGGATTTATTGTACTTATGGAGAAGAAAAGAGCTGGCTGGGCTTCAGCATGAGAAATAACTGGGTGTGAACCTTGGCCAACAGAGAAGGTCTGTTTCCTTGGGTAGACAGAAGGTCCACAGCATATAAAGCAATCAACATTCCTTTGTTTATCTTTTTGAGATAAAATCTCTCCTATGCCCAGTGTTTTTCTATTTGTGACCCATCTGTCTTAGCCTCCAAAGTGCTGGGATTACAAAGAGTCTTCATTATATTCTTTGAGATTAAAAGCATTCATCATATCTGACTGACAATATTCTTAATCAGCATTATGCTTCTTTGACTTTTCAGGCCAACTAATTTTCTGGTTCCAGTCTTCTTAAATCACAAATCTATTCCTCTCATACAAAATTTCCCTACACTCAAACAGTTTCTTTGAAAATGTTAAAGGAATAAAAACTAGAATATTCAGTCTTTCCAACAAAAGTCTATTTCCCCATCAGTATATAATCTACGAAAACACACAGTCTTATACATATATATATATATATATATATACACAAAAGACTTCCAAGCAAGATTCTTTAGTGGGCTCTAAGGATATGGTCTTATTGTATTTTGATGGGCCATGTTTGGTAGATATCCCTAGGAGGCCATTTTTTTTTGAAACAGAGGAGGAGTTGATCTGTGGGAGAGGGGAGGTGGGAGTAGGAAATGGGAGGAGTGGTGGGAGAACTTCTGGATCTAATATATGAGAAAAGAATACACGGTAGAAACAAAGCAAAACAATGACCAAAAGCAAATCCTGAGGCTATACTTAGCCTTTCTATTGCTGCTGTTCTTTATTATGTGGGATTATAAAATTACCTTACCTTGGCGACTTGCTTAAAGACTATTGGTGAGCTAATGTTCACTAACTGCCCAAAATAGAGCTTGGAGTAGGGCAAGCAGTCAGCAAAACCAACCATAGTTCTAGGAAGTTGGTTTAAAGGCTTGAGTTCTTAAAGTATTTGGTAGAGTCATCAGATCATAGTAAGTGAATGAAATTCCCTCTGTGGAGCCTGTGCCATCTTTTGAGGGAGGAAGAGTGCATGATTTGGAGGTTGTGACTTGTAGTGAACTGGATTTGTTCACAGCACTAGTCAAGGGACACAAAGGCCCTAAAAAAGATACCAGATGCCAATGAGATAGAGTGCTGTGTGAACCAGAGACAGACTTTAACACAGTCAGCAGCAAAAAAAGGGAAGTGATGGATCTGCCTAAGACATGCTGCAACCTTGATAAGCCCTGGACACTACCCCCACTCCAATGTTGCTGTTCACACAAATAAACAGGGGAAGTCCCTGATGGCAAAACAGACTCGTTTTCTGATGAAATTCCTGCCTCTGTTACATGAATGTTCGACGCCGCAGGAATGAAGTGTTATCCTTGAATAAGACACTAATAATCAGATTTTGTGATGTGAAGAGATGAAAGCAATGTGCAATTTGCTTTGTTTGTCTGATATAGGTATTGTGGCTAAACTATCTGCACATTTCATGGAGTTCCTTCTGAAGTGTACCTGCCTATTTCATACATTCACACTCTCTGCCTTTAGGCACTGGAGTTTTCACCTCTGAACCTGTGACCCTGTTTATGCAATGCCGCGTTCTGCTAGAAACCATCTTTGTGTTTTCTCCCTGGTCCTTGTTCCAGTCCTCTAGTCTTCCATTAACTTTTGTATTCCAACAGACTGTTCCCTATCTCTGTACTTCAACTGTCTGCGTGTGTGTGTGTGTGTGTGTGTGTGTGTGTGTGTGTGTGTGTGATTTTGGTTATCTCTTCCTTCTCAAGATTAAAAAAGAAGTTCAGACATCATTTAACCCCAGAGTACTATGGTGGTCAGGTTAAGGAGAGCACTCTGGAGATATTAAGATAGACTCAGTTGAGCTTTCTTTATGGAAAGTCCATGAAGAAAGATTGTTTTATTTTCCTCCTTGAAGTATACGTGCATGTGTGTGTCTGTCTTCATGCTTCAGACACATTGTCCTTATTCAATTTAATTTTGTTAAATTTCTTCAGCATGCATGATATTGTAAATGTATAGCAGAAGGCTAATATTACGAGGAGAACACTGACTGTTTTCTGCAGGGTTCTGTGTACTCACTGAACCTGGTGCTGTTCACCACCAAAGAGCAGAAATATCTACATTCATACCTATGTCTATCTGTCTTTCTATATTAGTGCTGTTCTGAAGAGAGCCTCCAGGGTAAAAATAATCATCTAAGTAAAGGCTAAAATATCTGGGACGAGCAAGCATGGGAGAGTTAAGATTGGGGAGTTGTTTGAGAGAAGCTGGGGAGGCACAGGTGTTTTCAGAAGAGAATGAGCAAGCAGATGACTCTGAAGGACTGAAGCTGGCTCAGTGAGTGAGGAACACAAAAGAGGGGCTTTTAAAAAACTCTGGTTTTGCCACCTGCTTCTTATTTCTACTTCTCATTGTCCTCCTATTTCTATTCAAAGTTGAAATTTTCTGCCCATGGAGAATATTCTGGACCTCTAGACAACCAAGAATAAAATGGGTGACCACTTGGTGGGGGTGTTGTAGAAGGGATGGGCTCATGGATGGGTAATTACAGCAGATGACCACGTAGAGTTTCCTCTAGTCTGAGACTGAGAGCATGCATCTGCTCTAGCAGAGATTCTTGCACGTTTGAAACTTGAAGTTACAATGTTGTGTGTGTGTGTGTGTGTGTGTGTGTGTGTTAGATACTCTAGGTGTGGATTTTATTTTCTTTTTTCTAGTTGTAATAATGGAATTCTAACAATGCTAATATGCAAATAAATCTATTTGAGTATGATATATACAGGTAAAATATATCTCCTTGCTAGATCACAATATCTATGGATTATTAGAACACATTTTACTGCTTGTTGTATAAATTAATCACACAGAAGTCATTTATCCTAAATGTTGGCTAATCCCTAATAATATTTACATATTTGCTTCTTGATATCCTGCTAAATTCAGAGGGGAAGCTATAAATACCCCCTTCCCACTATCACTTAAAATCAAGATTATGCTAAATCTGGAAAATTTAGTTAAGAGGATATGTAATTGAATGATTTAGCCTCATTTCTTTCATATGGGTTAAAATTGAGCTTTATTAATTTTTCTCCACCAAAGCCTTTTCTAATGGCCTCCATCTGTGTTCTGTTAATTTTCTTCCCAGTCCCTGGACCACTTACTATGTTTTGACTAGAGCATGCTTATTTGTGACTACACCTCTTTGTCCCACTGCATGGCAAAGGGGAATCTGTCCTGCACATGTCTGCGATGCCCACAGCACCTATTGTCCTTCTTGGCATGGAGTGATATTCAATAGATGTTTGTGGTTTGAAATGACTTTTTATTATAAACTCAATTGCTTATGTCCTGTGTGTGACTAGAATATTAAGGATCATATGTCCCTTTTGAGAGTAGGATGACCTTGCTTTTAGCTATTATAGATCACTATCACTATGAGAGAAGATGACGATGATGATGGTTCTGAACATATAGGATCATGATGGGAAGAAGAGGTGTGCAGCATGCCCCCACATCCAAATCTTTATGTTTGTGGCTTGCAACAATTCTTTCCAGGGCTTATGTGCAGGGAGAATTACAGAACTCACTCACTCTAATAATCTTTGACTTTACTAAGTTGAGAGGTTCTCACTTTCTATGTCATTGTCCTTTTCCTCTCTACTCCTGAATACGTGTACAGCTTCAGATAAGTAACTTAATCTTTGTGTGACTCAGCTTTCTAACTTAGAAGATGGGAGATATGTATTTTATAAGGTTGTGATTGGTGTTAAATATGTTACTAAATATGGAGTGTTGGAGCAGGGTCTGATGTGGAATATGTATCAATTACAATATTAACTCATTTACTTTGTTGCATTGTTGGAAATTCACTAGTCCATCTCCAATTAAAATTTTGAATGGTTCTTGACATGGTACCTGGTATAGGTAATGCATGTGATATACGTTCTCTGTATGATGTGAATACCATTGATTAATAAAGGACTGTCTTGGGCCTTCACAGGGCAAAATAGAGGTACGCAGGGAAAACTAAACTAAATGCTGGGAGCCAGAGACAGATGCGGGACAAAACCTTGCCGGTAAGCTACAGCCACGTGGCAATACATGGATTAATAAAAATGGGTTAAATTAAGATGTAAGAACTAGCCAATAAAAGGATAGAGCTAATAGGCCAAGCAGTGATTTAATTAATACAGTTTCTGTGTGGTTATTTCAAGTCTGGGCGGCTGGGAAACAACAAGCAGCCTCCTACAACAAGGTTCCCTATCTAATTTTGTTTTCAATACTTATTTCAAGAAGCACATGTGAAATTGTATTTGTATTAAGTCACAGAATACCTCTGATCACCCACTTAGTCACAGTGTGGCATCTTTATCTCTTACTCAGTGTTCATTTAGGCATGACTAATCTTTGACTTCTGCATTGTTGTCTTGTGTTCAGAGATCATGGAGAAACTCTTCATCCTTACACCCATAAAGCTCACAAGAAAACGAACAAGGAAAATTATATGCCGAGAAGTTGTCTCTCAGATATCCAAATCTGACAGTCCAGTGAAAGGCACAGTTAAAAACAGCTCATCTTCCAGAACCTCTACCTTGCTTAGGATGTATGTATGGAACTTACATAACTGTGAAGCCTGCCAGTTCAATTCTGTGCTTGAGTTTAATAAGATATATTGTGAATTTTATCTATGTCAAGCACTGATTTAGTTGTGTGTGTATCAGAATATATGTCCCACTAGAGGTGGCTGAGAGTAGAATGGGAAGAGAAAAATAATGGATCTTTAGTCTCAAGGAAGTTGCATTACAATAGGATGTTATGGTCTAGGGATTTTGAGAGCAAAATGCTTGGAAGATAATTATTGATTGCATGCAAACTCCTATTTATATGTGATACCCATTAAACTACCAGCAATATTATTTCATTTAAAATATTTTATTTTTATTCATGTATATGTCTATGTTTGAATATGTGCACATGCGTGTGGGTGCCCACAGAAGACAGAAAAAAACATCAGATTCCCTGAAGATGGAGTTACAGGGTGTTGTGAATCATCAAATGTGGGTGAACATCAGGTCCCTAGGAAGAACGAGTGCTCTTATCTGCTTACCCATCTCTTTAGTACCTTATTTAATTTTTCTTTTCAAATTTAAAAAGTCAACTGAATTTAGAGAGCTTGAGTGACAAGTCAGCGGCTTGTTGATGAGAAGGAGAAGTCATAGAGGTCTTCTGATTATGGGCCTGGGGTACATGTGCCAATGTCTTTAAACAGGATACTTTGAGACTGTGTTCTACCAAAGGTATGTTGGGTGAAATGCAGAGTTCTTTTGCATGCTTCCCTGATTTTATTATTAGTCTGAAAAGTATTTCTGCTTCTCCAATGTGATCCACAATTATCCAGCTTTGAATTCTCGACAGCCATGATTTAAAGTTCCAAGCATATGATTATGAGATGGTGGTTCTTGCCACAACCTCCCAGCTAACCGCACAGCAGCCGACATTCAGGATTCTTCTAGAAGGAAAGAGGGATCTCACCCCCCACACACATTCAACCAACTCCGTGGGAAAACATTAGCAGTGACAAATGAGGGACTCATAAGCTTTGCTTCTGTGCAGGAGGAAGCCACCACCACACAGCATTCCCCATGAATAAGTTTGAAATATAATAGCTGGATCATATTGGTCACTACTTATTAGATTTCAGGAGAATTTTTATAATTACTGAGCCTTCAGGGAGAAGTGCTAGTTCTTGGAGTGAAGTCTATTTATATCAATACTTATTGATATTTATATTTATTTCACTAGCCAGACATGTAAAACACAGTTTTGAAAAATACTTTGTCTGTGGAAAAGCAAGGCAGGCTACCCTTTCAAAAAAATCTACCACAGAAGGAATAATAATAGCTTCCATGTCTGGAGACAACAGACAGGCATAAAATAAAAAGGAATTATTTTACGCTGGACAAGAGAATTGCTGTTACAGCAAATTTCAACCTTGTCAGACTCTGAAAATTCTCAAGTTTGGAACCTCGCCCCTGACAGAGCTCAGGCCACAGATGAGATAACTGAGCTGGGGTTTAGCAGTATTGGCAAGGTGGTACATTATGGGATTTAGCGATAGAGTGTTTGCTCTCTAAAGAGAGGACTGCAGGAATCTTAGGAACGTGCATCAGTTCCCGTGTGTAGAAGCAGTATGTCTAAGAGTATTTCACGTAAATCCTCAACTCAGCGCAGAAAGCTGCAGTTCCACCACGCCTTCAAATGGAAATTAACACAGGGGAGCGAGGCCAGAACAATCCTCCTGGGGACAAATCTACCCTTCAACTTTTCATTTGACCTGGCAGTCCATTGTAGTCACTTCTGAAATACTCTCATTTTTTTGTTGTTGTTGTTGAGTTTATGGTCCTCTTACTAATTCCTCTGCCACACCAGTGTCAAACTCTATTTTTCTTTTAGACCCCAAACAAATAACGATTTGAATATTTACATAGTACTTATAATTTTCTCAAGTTGCAATGATTCTCAAGTAATTTCAAAAAAACTTACCATTTCTGTTTTTTGTTGTTGTTGTTTTTTTTTTGCCTTAAAGTTTTCAGTGATGATGATTAAGTAGATTTTATTTGGTAAGTATAAATAGTATAATTTTTTTGATAAGTATAAATTACCAAAAAAATGACTGTGCTTTGGAGGCATGTTTACTAAAATGCTTAGATGAGAAGGCACATTACCTTCTTCAATAGAAGGAATAAAAGTCAATGGGTTTAACTGAAAAAGAAGAATGAAAAAGGTAAAGCAAAGCTGAAAAAAATGCCTCAGCAGTTAAAGTACTTGTTGCTGTTGCAGAGGTCCTGGGTTCAGTTTTCAGCATCTACATGGTAGCTTAGGAGCACAAATCCAGTCCCAGGGGATCTGATTACTTCTGCTGAACTCTGTGCACATGAAGCATACACCATGTTGTCTGCCTACTCACACACAGGAAAAACATTCATGTGCATAAAATAAAATTTAAAAAATCTAAACAAAAATTTAAAAATGGTATAGCCACAAGTATACTTTTTAATTGATTTTTATTAAGCTCTACACTTTTCTCTGCTCCCTTCCCTGCCTCTCCCCTCACCACTTCAACCCTCTCCCAAGGTCCCCATGCTCCCAATTTACTCAGGAGATCTTGTCTTTTTCTACTTCCCATGTAGATTAGATCTATGTATGTCTCTTTTAGGTCCTCATTGTTGCCTAGGTTCTTTGGGATTGTAATCTGTGGGCTGGTTTTCTTGCTTTATGTTTAAAAACCACTTATGAGTGAGTACATGTGATAATTGTCTTTCTGGGTCCGGGTTACCTCACTCAAAGTGATGTTTTCTAGCTCCATCCATTTGCCTGCAAAATTCAAGATGTCTTTATTTTTTCTGCTGTGTAGTACTCCATTGTGAAAATGTACCACTTTTTTAAATGTGCAAAACTAACAATAATCTAGCCACTGTCCAGAGATTTGATTGTTGGTTCCATATGAAAAGTGTCTCTTCTCAATGGACAGTGGTTAACACAGAGCTCACAACTGATAAAAGTGCAGAAAATATCTATTTACAAAGTGCCCAACCATAGCTAGGGTATCTGTATTACCCCTACTTCCATGACTTAGGGACCATCATGGAAGAAGAGGATTATAAGAGCCAAAGGTTGGGAAAAAGCAGAATCAAGCAGCGTCTTCTGGATACAAGACTGATGCAGTCATGAACTCAGCTGTGGTTACCTGAACAAGACCTGCAAAAGATCAAGCCAATCAACATTCCAGCACGGGAGAGAGGTAGTGGGGTATCTCAGGAGGTCCCACATCTAACTGAGGAGCTATGACTAATTAGTGGCATCTGAGGGAGGGAGAATCTTTCTTTAAGAGTGTGGTCGCTGGTAGGTCAATCACTCTGGTGGATGGTTCCATAGCCATGAGTACATAGGAGCACAAATTGGACTTGGTAGGTTATTAAGAAAAACGAAAAGATGCCACAAAGTTGGGAGGGGGCGGGTCTCCAAAGAGTTAAGGAGAAAAAAGTACAAGGCAGAACATAATTAAAATGCATTGCATGAAATTCTCAAAAATTAATAAAATACGATATTAAAAGTGTGAGTTTACTAGTCAGCAGAGATTAAAGCTATACATTTTCAATGTGTGTGTAAGGTGGCAACTTGAAAACATACATAAGGATTGGGTGTCCCTGGTCTTAGAATTAATCCTGTGGACTCACTTCTGAATTGTTCACTTTTATTTGCTCTTATATAGTACACATGCGTTTTGAACAGTTCTTACCAGGGCAAAAATTCTTGGCTTTATTCAGACTATCCTGTGGTCTTCTATTGATCTTTTGTCTGTTACTTGGCTTCCATTTGGTAGAGAGCCACAGCATGGTGCCTTACCACTGGGTTTTCTGACTAAACCTAATACCTACCTTGATGCATGTCTCCAATGCTATGCTAGCGCCCAGTGGGTAGAAGTATGAATTAAATGCTATAGGTTTGAAATAAAAATATTGTCAGTTTTGTAGCATTATGATCAATAAGCCATTCCCCTCTGTGTGACTGAAACTGATCACAATACTAGAATAAGCTGTCTCCAGAACAGTAATGACACCATGACATTATTTAATGACTTCCAACTTTGGGAGAAAAACTTAGAACTCAGAACTTAGGGTGGGCGTGGTCAGGGAATTATAGCATAAAATACATATGCTTTAGAGTTGGTTGTGCTGCATAGGTTAGAGGAACTCAGGTATGTTTTGGGTTAGTCCAGTCCTTCAAACTATTTCTTTCAAATGTTTTCTTTCAACCAAATCTGAAACACATTTTACCAAAACCTTTTTTCCCTTAATTTTTAAAGCCATGTGTATTTAGAGGGACATTTAACCCATATGTTTTGGCTCATTTACACTTAACTCATCAAGATATTGTTTTTAAGAGTTACTTGAGCTCCACGAAATCTATTTTATAAGTCTTTTTCTCCCTCACTACTACGAAGTTGTGTTTTGCTGGAAACAAGACATTGAACCCACAAAATAATTAAGTTCGGATGCAAATTCAGAATGTATAAGGTTCTTTTGTTTTGAGAGCCACTAAACTTAACTTTGAAGAACACATTCTTCTCTGGCAATTTTTAAAGTTACTTCTAAATACTAATATGCTTTGCCTGAGATGCTATATTTGATCATCCTTTAAATTTTTATGTCACAGTCAAACGTCTGAATGTTTGTTTCCCAAAATATCTTTAGCGTAATGCATAAAATCAAAGTCAAAACATAAAAAGCATGCACTGAGGAGTGAGTGCAAAGCTCCTTTTGAGGTTAATGACAAGTTATGCTTTTGAAACTCGAAGATGCCTTTTCTCCCCCTACTAACTTTCCATGAGAAGCTCTGCCTGGCCTGTTCTTGGAAGCACTGTCCTTGGTGCTTCTGGTACTATTGTTTTAGTCTTCTGGCTACAACCTCAGAATACCCAGATCCTTCTCTCTCTCTCTCTCTCTCTCTCTCTCTCTCTCTCTCTCTCTCTCNTCTCTCTCTCTCTCTCTCTCTCTCTCTTTCTCTCTCTCTCTCTCTCTCTGTGTTCATGTTTTCATGTGTATGTGTGCACGTGTGTGTGTACATGTGGAGGCCAGAAGTCAATGTTAGGTGACTTCCTCAGTCATATTTCACATTATTTTTGGAGACAGGGACTCTCTTTAGAACTCATGGAATAGCTAGACTTGCTGGTCAGGAAGCCCCATATAGTCATTCCTTGTATTCATGGCACTTGGAAGGATGAAGAAGGATTGCTATGATTTTGAGACCAGCCTGGTCCTTGTGACAAATACCAGTCAGTGCTACAGAGCAAGACAAAATTAAAAACCATTAATCAAGATTATTAGAACAGTGTTCTTATGACTGCCTTTTCAAGAGTTTCCTGCATCACCAACTCTGCCTCTCAGAGGTGAAGTCTAGTAACAGCTTCCTTTGGGAACTGAATAAAAGCCTGAAAATGTTGAGAATGTTAGACCTGTGCTCCCAGAAAAGATATTTAAACATCAAGAAAATTTCTGAAATGGGTGGTAGTGGCTTCATTGTAGGTATGTTTAGAATCTACAACACTTGACTGTTTACATTAGTCACAATGGATGCTTCAGAAGATGCCCGTTCTCCTTGCAATGCCGAAAGAACAAATGCATGCTTTTTCTAAAAGGGAGATGTAAAATGTACGTAAAACATACCTGATTTCATATAGGAAAACCTTATTCTTTCTGTTCAGACTATGAAGATTGAAGAGTTTTATTATGTCACCTGGACAAGCATCAGACGTGATTTTATGTTTTCTATGACCTAAAAACTAAGTTAGCTTTCACTCTCATCTTCCCTAATTCAAACCGATTTCAAAACATTTTTATTTTTTATTTTTATATTATTTGTGTATGTGTGTGGATTGGTCCAGGAGAGGGCAGTGCCTATGGAGGCCAGAAGAGACTATTAGGTTCCCTGAACATGGAGTTACAGATGATTTTGAGTCACTGGACTTAGATGATGGAACCAAGTTCTAGTCCTCTGGAAGAGCAGCAAGCACTCTGGTTGCAATTCTTTTCATATGTATTGAGGTTCAGTTGGTAGGTAAAATTTGTAGAGATGTACAATTCTTTTTTAAGATAATGAAGCTATAATTTCAGGTCATTGCTCATTTGAAGGTCGGTTTTGTTTGTTTCCTTTGTTTACTACCTCCCAACCCTTCAGAGATGTTGTGGATGTATACTCTACCTATGTTCATCTATTTTCATTCTCTCCAGAAATTTGCTGAGATTCAAAACTTCTTGAAAATGTCTTCACAATCCCACCTGAAGTCTGCTAAAGGCTCTAGAGTCATCACCCATAACTGCAGAATATGGGGGAAAGGAAGGACTGGGAAGGGAAGTGGGGAAGAGGGAGGAGAATCAACAAGAAAGAAGGGCTGGGAAGATGGCTCAATCAGTAAATCACTTGTGTTGTAAGCATAAGGACCTCATTTCCCTCTGCAACACTCATGCCAAAGGTGGAACTTACCTGGGCTTGGTGGCGCCTGCCTTTCCTCACTAGGGAAAGGTGAGTGGAACTCTGTGAGTTCTTGGCCAGCCAAGATTATATGTAAGACCTTGTCTCAAAAAAAAAATCCAAACTTGGTGACGCACAACTGTAACTCTAGCACTGAGGCGAATTTAATATATTTATATTACAACAAAGCTGTTTTATTTACCTGAATTTATGGTCACTTTATTATTTCAATATTATAAAGTTGTAGGAAAAGTTAAATATTTAAGTATGGGTATTTATAAATATGTAATGTTTCCAATCTTTCCTCTTAATAGCTTAAATTTCATCTACTGTTTTCTGAGTATTGAATTTATTGGTATATATTTTTATTTATAAATGTTATTGGTCTGTGATATATTTCTGTGTTGTTTTGTCTTAATAACAATTCTATATTTTCAAAAAGCACTAGGTGAATTATCACCTTTTCATTCATTGTGGACATTTATGGGCAGATGACATGGCTCGGTGGGTAAAGGAGCTGGCCACCAGCCTCATGACTTGAATTTGTTCCCTGAAATCCACATGGTGGAAGGAAAGAACTGACCCTGTGTGTTGTCCTTTTACGCCTCTCTGTGTGATATCTCTATCCCTCAATACATGTGTAGCAAACATGAGAATACTCTGTTTTTTAGGAGTAGACTGGAGGTGAGTGCTTTTGCCATCTAGGTAGCTTACTTACAGGAACTGCCCTTAGCATACTAATCTATGTATTATCATAAGAGTTTTCCTTTTCACATAATTAGAACAAAATGTGAGGTTTTGGTTATTGCCTAATAATTTAAATCAAGTAGCAGAGTAGAACACAAGCCAACTATTAAGCTTACAGTAAACCAGCCAATCAACCAGACAAAAGGTTTGTGCATCCCTTTACTGTTGTTACTTATATTTTTAATTAATATAATCAACCATGAAAGTGAAGTAGCCAAAGATATTTGTGTTTTCACTTGCATGCTAAATCACTTGACTTATTTGCAGTGATTCTGTGTAAGCAGCAAGTCTGAAACACTGCTCAGATATGTACCCGCAGATATTTCTGCTATTGTTGAAGTTAATTCACTAGAGAGAGAAGTTCTCTTTTTATCTCTGAAGCCCAGAATTTCAGAGAAGTCAGTGTGAGAATCAGAAATGAAGTCAAGAAGCAGGATCAGCTTTTCTATTGGGATCAGGGTATGTCATTAACAACAGAAATTGATCACAATAGAGAATCATATATGTATTGAATCTCAGGTTACTAACTTCTGTACATAACAAGATAAATGTCTTCTATCTTAAGAAGTTACAGAACTGTTTTTTGACCACTCACAGTGTGGATTATTATTGCCTTGACTGTCTTCATATTGGCTTACTCTAAAATTTCAGATCTCAAACACAGCTTCAACGGTTTGAGAGGTTCCCTTTTTAAATCTTCTTTCTTACCTCCTCGAGAAAATCAAAGTGTGTCTGGAGAGATGGCTCAACAGGTAATGGTGGTGAGAGCCCAAACTTTATCCTGGGTCATAACAACTCCCACAAGATGTCCTATGTCCTTCACACATTCACTGTGCCAAGTCATGTGCACACACTTGCACGTGCATACACACAAAACACCACTACTGACAACAAAATATAGGTTGGGTTATAGAGTTTGATTCTCTCTCTCTCTCTTTCTCTCTCTCTCTCTCTCTCTCTCTCTCTCTCTCTCTGTGTGTGTGTGTGTACACGTGCGTGCGTGCATGCACTAAGGTTTTTATATCTCAACCCCTTACCTCTGTAAAAGAATGGGGTGACCCACAGAGAGAAGAAATAGTAAATTAGAGAAAGAGAAGAAGAGGGCTTAAGAAAATTGTGTTTTCGTTAATGAATGGGAGGCAGACTTCTCAACCCAGTTATGACACATCCTTGAGAGAGGCTTCTATCAGAAGGGGCATAAATGTTGCCTGTTTTGGGTATGATATTTGCGTTTGATTGTGTTGGTATTGTTTTGATTTCTGACTACCAGTACCATCTGCTTTATTTTTAAATCAGTGGGTGGGGCAAAGCATAAATCTTATGTAGCAAACTTAGTTTATAGAAAGGACTAACATTATGGCCTAAGAAGAAGGACAAGGATTTTAATTTTGAATATCCGTCTTAGAATCCTAGCTCTGCACTTTTCACTTGGAAAAGTTTGTTAAATCTATCAAATTATAAATTTCAGTAATGAATTCCACACAGATTGTGATATACATCTCACCAGACTGCAGCAAGGGTCAAATTAGATGCACTTTGTAAAGCAGTAGCAAGGTGCTGGGTGCGTAATGACCTTCATTCAATACTGGCTTGTTCCTCTTTTCCTTAACAGTCAAATTAACAGCTCTTCAAGCAGAGACACTCAGGTTCTGATCTAAGTTCTATTTCTTCAAAAGCATTTATGGTAGTTTTCATAATAGTTCTTTTTCTTTTTTCTAATACATGTACACACACACATATATGCAGGTATGCATATGCACAGATATGTGTGTATGTGTCAGAGTTTATGTGCATGTTCCTGGGTTTCTGGCCATATGTTTGTATATATATGCACGTGGAGATCCAAGGCTGGCATCAGGAGTCTTCCTCAATCACTCTATACTGTTCTCATTGAGAGGCTCCTCTGTAATTCCAGAACTTGCTGAGAAGGTTAGCTGCCAGCCAGTTAGTTCTGGGGAATCCCCATCTTCCGCCATTTCTGTAGTAGATCACATGTGGACTATCACACTTGTGAGGCTTTTCTGTAGCTTCGGGGAGTCTGCACTCTGTTCCTCACACTTGTAGCGCTAGTGTTTTCACTGTTGAGCCATCCCCAGTACCCTGGACTTGGTTTTTCTAACTGTGGAATGAGAAGATCTTGAAGTGATTGCCTAGCTAAAACATCTGTCCTAAAGAAATTTTATGCCTATCGAATGAGAAAAGACTATGCATATACCTAAAAAGTTCCATAGAACAAAGAACTATAAGGTGGAGGGCTATTTTTAAGAAGATACTAATTTAGACACTAATATTGCACAGTTTTCTTTTGCCTTGAAAACAGAATAAGGAGATTTTCAGGGAATGATTTCTTAATATTTCCCAATAGATACCTCAGCTACTTTCTGCACGTTTATCCTTGGACATTTTAATATGAGTCTGTGCAAAGGGATTCTGAAAAAGGTATTTTTTTCTGAGTGTTAGCATTTGTTCTTTTATAAATATAATCAGTATCACTAGAAAACACCTAGCATCCTAAGAAACAAGGTAGAACTGTTGGTATATTCTAGAAAATATATCCACATAACGACAAAGACAAGATTGAGATTTATTTTAATGAAAATGAGTGAAAATTTTTAGGCTTAAAGAAAAATAAAATTATTTGCCAGGATTAAACAATATGCAGCAATCATCATTAGAAGTTATTTTTTTAATGATAATACCTGTCTTTAAAATGCGGCTTATAACAGGATATGTTTGCTTGAATGGTAAGTTTTTCTTTGTTTCTGTTTTATTTTTGATATTTGCAGCAGATCTGGAAAAGAAATAAGGATCACCCCGCTATCGTTGTTCTAACTCTTTCTAAACAATAGAATGAAGTTTCTAATGCAGAAGACACATGATAACTCACTGATAGATTGTTCGAAAAAGAAACTCCTTGCCTCCTTGCAAAGTATGTTATTTCCCTGCCCTCAACTCAGTTATATACAAAAGCATGAGAAATTCCAGCATGTTTCTCATAAACTTTGATTTTTATTTTCCGTTTTTCTGAAAGTGGAATGACTCATGACCTTGCTTTATGTAATTAGCTGTCCTTAGTCACACACATAGCTTTATGCTGGTTAAGAGGAGTGTTGAGAAGCACTTGGGAGTGAGTATTTAGGCGCTGGGATAGTGACGCCATGATCTGAGCTGCAAAACAGGGTTTTTTTCCCCCTCCCTTTAGAATCTAGAGACAGAACAGAGTACCAGTTACGGCAACAAAGTGATTGAGGTAGACAGAAAGTAATTAGTTTTTAATGATCTTCTGGAAGTCTCACGGATAGATTGATTTCTGTTTTGATCTTGCGTGGATTAATAGCTGCTTTTGAGTGTCCAGTCCCACTTCAGCGTCCATTGTTTCTCCATTTCACGGTCTGGCGCTCCCACAGTTTTGGTCTTCCTTGACCTATTGTTCAGCTTTGTAAGGCTCTGCCCAGTCTTTCTGTGTTCTTCAGCTTTAAACACAGTGGTGGTGTTTTCCTTTCATTTCTATAGCTGTTTCCTGTTGGGAATTCCATGGGGTTATTATCACTTCCACAGACTGACGTCCAAATAGGTTCTTAGTGAATTCACCGCACATGAAACCGGGCCCTGTTCCCTGTGAAGAGTGGAGTTAGTGCTAACTCAGACTCTTCCTTTTCTTTTTGTGTTGGCTTGGGGTGGGACTGTGTGGAGTAAGGGAGTTACTTAGAAACCTCTAAGTAAGGAGTCTTCAAGAAGACAGTTTCTATGGATGAAGCTGCTGTGAGGACTGAAAAAACTTTCCCCCTAAAGTAAATGGTGATTTTCTTCTATTGCTTTGCAATGATGCTGTGATCCATTCTGCCTCAGACTGTCACCCGTTCCTGACATTGCCACCCAGAGGTTCTTTTGGTCTGCCTTTCTCTTTCCACCATCCCCAAAGAAGGTCTGAAATGCATAACATTCATTCTTTTATTCTTCTTGTCAATCAAGTGATGCATGCAATTAAAAAAAATTAAGACGATGAAAAAAGTAAATCAGGCAAATCTCACAAATCTTAGACTTGTCTATCATGATTTGTAAAGATTGCACAAGAAAATTTCTATCTCTGCAGTTCTGAGTACTTTTGGGTGGCTACAAGAAGCAAATCCATGTAAATTGCAAACAGTGGATGATGAAATAAGTACCATGGAATATGCACTTTGAGAAAACGGAGATGGGAAAAAGGAGAACTGACTTCCGATGCGCATTCCTAGACTTTAGAATACAAACTAGATTCCTGTTATACTGGCTGTGAATTCACATGGTAGATCTTGAGTACATAGTGCTAGGTCCTAAGTCTCTCTAGAGCTGTGGGTCTCACCTTTCCTAATGCCGAGACCCTTTAACACAGTCCCCATGTTGTGGTGACCTCCAACCACAACATTATTTGTGCTATTACTTAATAACTGTAATTTTGCTACTGTTATTAATTGTAATGTAAATATCTATGTTTCTGAGGGTCTCAAGTGATACCTATGGAAGGGTTGTTCTGCTCACAGGTTGAGAACTTCTACTCTAGCCTGTCTCCAGACTGCCCCTCTTGTCGCAGGGGAGAATAAAACAGAATGGTGGAAGGTAAGATGCTGGACTTGCAGTTGGGAGGAAGGCTCCAGTGAGGGAAAGCCAGGATATGACAGTCAGCATTCCATTAAGTATCGGGCACCCACTGGTGAAAAGGAGGTTCGTCCTGGTGGGTGTGGCTTCTGCATCTTGCCTTCCTGGCCTCTTGCTGCCCAGAGTTAAGTTTCCAGCAGTGGGGACAAAGGAGGAATTTGAGGAGAAAGTACTGGGTAGTGGTAAAGTCAGGCACAGCCCACTTGTGGACTCCTGTTATCACTAGCCACTGTTGTAGATCTGATCATGATTCTCCTATCTCAGAGGGTTAACTTCTCTTGTTCAGATTCCAATACATGTTTCACCCCTCATCCTCTATTGCCTCATTTTAGCTAAGTTCAGTCTCTTTAAAAGTTTTGTTTAAGCGTATCTTCTGATGACTTTCTAAGATATTACTGGTTTTTGTTTCACTCACTCCTTTCCTCTCTGAAGTTCAACATCTTTTGATCTTTTCAACATGAATCTTTAATCTGACCGACGCTTCATATTGATGTGTCATCTTTACAGTTGTAATATATTGCAGCAGTAGATACCCCATGTGATTTTATTCCATGCATCCTCTTTAATGAGATGTACAAATATACCTCCCTTCAAATCCTGGAAAGCCTAACTGGTGAGAAGGACAAAGAGCTGTATTTTTAGGAGGCATTGACTAAGTCCTGACTTAAGAGATGGCACGATTGCATCAGTCCAATGGCCTTTGGGATAATTTTGAATTTTGATGGTTTTCCAAAATTAAGGATAGCACAATAGTTTATTGTTCATCCAAATTTTGCTTCATTTCTGCCCATCACGTTGGAAATTTTCACTCTGCCAAGCAGAATTTGTTCAACTCCAATAAAGGCACAACACACCGTCATCCTGAGAAGTGTTTTGCACAGTACAGAAGCCTACTTGCTTCAGCTGGAAAAGAAATGGAAGAGTTAGTAGGTTCGTTTCATCTCATTTCTCTAGCAAATCAATCTAACTATGATTTTTCTTCCTCCATTTTATTTAATTTTAAAAATTTTGTTTGGGGTGTGTGTGTGTATGTTTTTGTGAGATTCTCATGTATGTGCTATTGTGCGTGTGTGTGTGTGTGTGTAGGTTAGAGAACAACTTGGGTGCTGTTTCCCAGGTACCATCGTGTGTGTGTGTGTGTGTGTGTGTGTGT
>LOEQ01006192.1:6918-19697 GCA_001685075.1 Bramus lutescens | reverse complement strand
GTCTCTGTTTCCTTAGCACAGGGACTACAATTTTTATTATATGGACTCTGAAGGGTTGAACGATGGTTCTTATGCTTGCAAGGCAAACATTTTACGGACTGAGTTATCATCTCCCCCCATGTATTTAATGATATAAATAACAATAATTAACCTCATAGAACTCCTGTGATATCAAAATGACAATTCATTATACTTGGCAAGTTAGTAGTAACTGCAGCCTTTGCCAGCTTGTTTATATTAGCAATAACCATTAGGCATGGTGTCAAAGAGTTTATGTTAACATAACCTGTTGGCTTCTCAGATTGATTCATGGCCTAAGTCTGGACAATCAGAACACGTGACTCTTACCAGATGCCTCCTCACCTGGCCAAGCTACTTTGATGCCCTCCAGTACCAATAGCACCCACTCAAGTGACTGTAAATATTAAGCATGCACTGTGGGTCTCTTCTTCTTAATTAAACAGAGGGACAGCTGATATGACTTACTTAATTACATGCATTCTTTTCCAAAAGCATTCTGTTTTCCATGAAAGTTCCTGTCTTGAAAGGTTCCCTGAAAGATTTGGGCATCACTTGGAAGCATATTTGAGATGCAATGTAGCATAGTGTGTTGGGGACTCAGTTGATGTGGGCTGGAGCTCTGTTTCTGTTACTCATGGGTTGTAGTGTTTGGGGCAGTTTCTCTAAGCCCTTTCAACTTGCTTCTGCCCCTGTAAAGTAAGGAATATGACAGTATTTATCACAAAGCTGTTTCTTAAAATAAGCATTAAAAATTATTTAAATCAATTAATAGAGAAGTTTATAGTGAATCATCACCAAATGTGATAGATAATAGGAACTGATAATAATAGTGAATATGAACAATGGTATGGCAACATGAATAGTTATATAATACATATAAAGATGTCCAAATTCCTCATTTAGTTACCATTGTAGACATTATAGTCCTTGATTCAGCAAGCTTTTGTGTTTCTTCTTGTCTCTAACCTGCGGGTGATATTAACTACATCTAGGTGCCGGAGCCACATGCAGTGCAGGTGTTGTATGGGAATTAAATGTGCTGCTGGGTGTGGCTCTGCTTTATGGATAGTAAAATCATTGTCATTGCAAAAGAAAAAGTCAGTAGGTAGTATCTACGGCACTCCTGGCCTCAGTTTTACCTCCAGAGTCTGCATGACACTCCCTTGATGAGTGATAATCTTTAGAGGGTTAGGGCTGGAGTTTCTGGAGAGCAAGCAAAAGCACAGTTGCTGATGTTGTAGAAAGCTTTGTCCAGTTGGATAGCTGAGCAATTTTCATTCACTTTCCTGTATCTGGTAAAGCCATTCAGCTTTAGTGTTGCAACCTTTGTGGAATCGCACCTGATGCTGGATTACACAGAATGAATCATTCTTCTCTTGGAGGGTTGCTTTGATGTAAGGTTCTTTCTTCCTCTTATGTACCATTAGGATAAACTCACCGGGCAGCTTCCCTGAATTAGAAATCTCCTGAGATGTGCTTACCTATGCTCTTTAGTATGTACATCCTCTGGAGCATGCATTAGCACCCATAGTTACAGGCAGAAAAACTGAGGCTCAGTATCATCTTCAATATCCCCTGGGTACTTGAGATTGGAACTCTTTTTGCTTTGGAGTCAAGCATGAACTCTTCCAATTAATTACCTTGATATGCAGGCTATATTAGTTCTTTAGCAGAAGTGTAGAGAAAGGGTACAGGAGGTGTGCCTTCAATGTAGATCAACATTGCCCTGAAGACAATGATTCTCAACCTGTGGAGGTAAAACAACCCTTTTACAGGAGCTGCCTAAAACCATTGGAAACACAGATATTTACATTATGATTCATAACTAGCAAAGTTACAGTTATGAAGTAATATTGAAAATAATTTTATAGTGGGGGCCATGACAACATGAGGAGTTGAATTAAAAAGTTAATTAGGAAGATTGAGAACCACTACCCTAAGGAGTACTTGAGAGGGGTCAAGGGATATTGATCAGTATAGTACTTGGATTAGCAATGGTTCTCCTCCTGTGGGTCATGACCTTTTTGGAAATGAGCAGCCCTTTCACAGGGCTTGCTTAAAACTACTTGCATATCAGATATTTATATTATAATTCACAATATCAGCAAGATTACAGTTATGAAGTAGCAACAAAAATAATTTTATGGGGCTCACCACCATATGAGAAATTGTATTAAGGGGTTGAAGCGTTAGGAAGGTTGAGAACCACTGGATCCAAAGATGCTTCTGGATTTGTTGCCAGGAATCATGGATGCCAAATATTCTGTAATACTCAAGGTTACAAAATTGAAAGGTCTTCTTTTGGAAGGGCACTAATATTTTTTCCTGCTTCTAAGTGGGCCATGCCCATGCTAATATGATATATTGAGATTTCACTTGATTGCTTCCAATAATGTAAGAAAACCTAACCTGCACATCCCCATTTTCTACTTGGGAGTTTTGTTTGTATATTTTAAGCAACCCTTATAGCAACAGTTAAATTACTGTATTTCATATCTCACAGGAAAATGTGGGAAGTCATTTATAGTAGTGTATGCCTATAATCCCAATATTTGGAGTTGGAGGCAGGAGGATCACAAAGGTCTGTTTGTCGTTCTTAACAATAATAAAAATAGAAGAAGAGGAGGAGGAGGAGAAGGTGGAGGAGGGGGAGAAGGAGAAGGAGGAGGAGAAGAAGAAGAAGGAGGAGGAGGAGGAGGGAGGAGGCATAAGAAGAAGAAGAAGAGGAAGAGGAAGAAGATGAAGAAGAGGAAGAGGAAGAAGAGGAGGAGGAAGTAGAGGAGGAAGAGGAGGAGGAGGAGGAAGAAGAAGAAGAAGAAGAAGAAGAAGAAGAAGAAGAAGAAGAAGAAGAAGAAGAAGGAGAAGNAGAAGGAGAAGAAGAAGGAGAAGAAGAAGAAGAAGACCTAGCCCACGTGGCTTCTGTTTTTGCAGCTAGTTTTGCAGTATCCAGCATAGAGTTTGGTTAGTATAGGTATTCAGCTAACACTATTAATACAGGGAGGTGGTGGGTGGGTAGGGTCATCTTATCTGTCACAGTCAGGTTGCTAGCTTTAAAACATGAGTTTGCCATGTCTTATACTCGGCTTTTTTATTCCTCATTTTTGAGTTACATATAACCCTCTGGTTCAGAGCCCTTGTAGGTGCCCAGTCACCTGTTGGGAAGGAAAGCTCTGCTGCTGGCATCTGGATGGGGCCCTGGAACCTTCTTAAGATTGTTTATGTTCGGTTCCTTCATGTTGTAGTCCAGCCTTTTCTCTATCCCTTGGTGGCTGAGTTCCTTATAGAGCTGTGGTCTGTTTTCTAAATGGCTGGCCCGAGTGAAAACACCATGCCAGACTTCTTAATGATGCCCATTGCTAGTTCTTATTTCTGAGCTATTAGCTATTCTTATTTATTTTTCCTTGTGAATTTGTAGGTACATCATGAACATTTTCATTTTTATCCTTCAAACACGTATTAATAATTAATTAATGTATAGATGACTCTTCTTATGTTTATAAAGCTGCTGGTTGGAAGCCTAGATTAGCCTTCAATTTCTATTCCTCTGTATTTGAGGATTGAATGCTGGGATTATAGACCTGAGCCATCAAGTTTAGCCTATATGTTACTATTGAATGGGACATTCTTAATATTGATAACAACAGTTCCCAATTACTAACTAAAACACCACAAAGCCATTTGAAAAATAATGACACACTTTTCCTTCCTTTTTTATTAGCCTTCAGTAGGAAGCCCTAGTAATTAAAGAGGTGCATAGAGGCTGTAATGGAAGAGTTAAATAGTCTTGATTATTAATCATTCATCATTATCATGGCTCCCCTTTGCTCTTCTTGAAGCTGTTAATTTTCTTCCTATGATCTTTGCCTTTACCTTGGGACTCAGGGTAAGGTGCAGGTGAACTTTTTGAGCCTTGTCTCTCTTACCTAGCCATAACTCTTCTTACCTTCTTACTACTCTGTCCATTTGTTTCCTCCCTCCCTCACTCCCTCTCCATACCTCTCTCCTTTCTCTCTTCCCGTCTTTCTTAAATGGCTCTCACCATTTCACTCAGATGGCTTAGAACTGACTGCAGAGCAGAATGGCCAGCCTGTCCTCTGAGTGCTGGGCAGGAAAGGTTGTCACCTCCTAGCCTTCTTGCACACTCCTGTGGGCCCATGCACTCACAGTCCTTGTGTTTTGTTGTTGTTATGCTGTTAGAGATGACTTATTTTCAGATTTTGTTCTCCTTAGTTCTTTTCTCTTTTTGGCAGTGGACAGGGTAAATACGATCATAGAACACACTCCCTTGTGCCAAGGGGCTTGAAGCTGTCACCTAGTGAAACTTCACAACTTTCTGAAAAGAAAATAAGGTTATGGTATCCTGACTCATTGTGAATGATGCAATTTTGTTGAGAAGCAAAAACCCCAAATCAACCCAAAAAACAAAACAAAATGCACACACCAAAACCCAAAATGAATAAACACAATTATGTCATTTTTCAAAGCTTTCAAAGAAATGGTGAAGAAAAGGGCAGTGACACAAAAATACTGTAATCTCCAAGGGAGCAAAAAGAACGCATTTGAAAGGTGGACAGGACGGTGATTCGGGAGCCGTTGTCCTGTGTTCTGATGGGATCAAGAATAGTTGTCATAAAGGAGAGAGACTATTAGGGCCACAGATAGAGAAATTGTTGGCAGTTAGTTATATTAGCCTTCAGGAGGACAATGAACATTAATAAAACAATGAAAATTAAAAGATAGATGGTTATAACTGCCTTTTTCAGGTTGAAGAACAAGTTACATAGGAAATAGAAACAATTGTTCATCAGGCTAAGTGGGAATCAGTGCAAAGTCTGGTGTTATATTATTTTTTTTCAAATATGACTCTCTAGTCCTTAAGCTATGCATAGCAGAAAGCAAAGTTGCATCACAATGATGTGGCTATTGTATGGAAGGTCAACCTTGATTTATTATTTTATTTAATTAGTTGATCATTTTAGCTGTCATGAGCCTTGTGCATGCTTGGAAATTATTGTAGCACTGAGTTATGTTTACTGTTTTAAGGCAAGCACATTTTATCTCCCACAATTACTGTTGTTACATTTAAGGTACTGAGGAGAAGGAATGGATGGTGCTCGTGAGGTTCCGGCAGAAGGCGAAAGGTTTGTGTGCTGCTCTTCTAAGGCTTGGAATCACGTGACTGAATTTCTCAGACGCAGATATTTTTCACTTGCAAAACTGAGGCAATAATGCTACACAATTCTCATAATCCTAGATGCTTCTAAAAATGTAGCTACCCCTCAAATATCTGCAAGGAAACTGACCGCAAGTGCTGTGAATCTATTGATCATTGGTAATATATCGTAGAAACATCAGAGAGAATTTCATGAACTTAAAGGGGACCCTTTCAGATTGCTGCCCTGTAGATGGCATTACTAACCTACATTCTTGGGAGAGCGGATGTTGTACTTAAACGTCTGGTAGCTGTTTATTTGAAATGAATTTGCAGTGGTTAAACATTTCCCTGTGCGTTTCAGTCCAAATATTGCAAATTCATGGGGATGGTTGGGTATAATTTTTGACAATGGAGGAAATTGAAAGGAGATTTTCTCATTAGTTTTGCTTTGCGTCATTTCCTTAAATCCCAGGGTAAAATGTACGTTTTACAATTCAAATGATAATGTAAAATGTAACTACAAAACTCTGAAGACGCTGTCACTTTAAGTTTTCTTCAAAAAGCACGAAGAATCATTTTTAGTGGGTTACACATTCCTTATTTAGCTGGATTAATCTCATAGTTACCAAAGGCAGATTGATTTGCTTATAAATTCATTAAACCCAATCTGCACACAACCACATCACAGATGATAAAGTGGGAAAAGACCACTCAAATTGTCAGTCTGCATCCACTCACCACCTCAGTCTTACAAACATCTGATTTAACTTCTGGGCAATGTGCTCCACATTGTGTGTCTTACACATTGTATTTTGAAGTGATGTGCTAACGATTATTCCCCATGTATGCTGATGTGGCTGAAAAGACCTGATATGAGACCTAAGGCTGGGAGACTGTGGGTGAATCACTGTTGCTGCATCAACATGGAAGTCCCCATGTGTGGGCTACTATGTTGGAGACAGTTATTCAGGTGCCAGGCATCTTTCCTCCACATTGGTACTGGAGTTCAGAAAGACATGTGCTGCTCCCTGGTTACTAACAGTTCAGAATGTTCCATGCATGCCTTTCACTTTACAGAAGCCTCTTAGTTTCAAAAGGAACAAAATTTGTTCCCCCTCATTTATCTATTGAGCTTATTAGTGAGAACATAAATTATAACATTGTGTGGCTGAAAATTTCATTACTTGTGGTACTTAAGATTTCTTAGTAATTTTTGTGATGGCATTATGTGAAAACGTTTGTCTGTGATAAGAAAGAGAGAGAGAGACAGAGACAGAGGGAGATAAAGAGAGACAAAGACAGAGAGACAGACACATACAGAGGCACACAGAGAAATACAGAGAGAAACAGATACAGAGACAGACAGAGACAGACAGAAACATACAGAGGCAAAGGGAGACAGAGAGAGACAGAGATAGAGAGAGTCAGACAAACAAAGGGAGACAGAGACAGAGAGACAGACACACCCAAAGACAGAGAAAGAGAGACAGAAGAGATAGACAAAGAGACAGAGAGACAGACAGAAACACACACACAGAAACAGAGAGACACACACACACATGGAATGATGTTTAAAGAATAGGAGAAATGATTTTTCTTCCAACATGTGATGGCATTAAAGTCTTTAATATATTGTGGCTGCTAGAAGTTTATCTATCACAATGAAGGCAGAAAAATGTTTTAGATTTGATCTTAGTTTTACTCTTGAAATGCACCCAGTCATAATTTGATCCACTTGAATTTTAGACAAAAATGAAGTATCTAGTAACTTCATTTCAAAGGCTGGCAGTTTTCTTTTATGGCATCTGATAGCGATAATGAATGAAGGCCATCTATAATTTTGGCTCTCTTGCCTGGGCATGACTCTGCTTTTGGCTGTCTTTCTCATTCCTGTTGGTTTTGGCCAAGTGGCATTTGGACTCTCCTGATCCCATCCTGAGACTATCTTTTAAGTATGCTGCTAATTTCTATAACTACGCATGGAGAAGACAATGTAATTTGTTCCAGTCCAGAAGCTTCCTTTGTCATATTGGATCAAGTGACCAGTATAATCTGGAATGACTTCATCTTCCTTTACATTTTAATTACATCTTCAAAGACCCTATTTCACTGTGAGACCACATTCCCAGTTCAAGGTTTAGGACTCCAACATAACTTTTTGTGGGATGCAATTCACTTTGCAGAAGTGACTGCCCATTGTGGGGGAGGGGTGTTTGTGCATTACTTAAACCTAATAGACAATGGTTACATGAATAGCATGCTGGACCTCACTGATGTTGGAAAAACTTCTTCATACATTTGTTCTTCTTTCAATTGAGTTCTATTTTCAGAGCATGTGATGGTTCGTTTTAATTGTTATCTTGTCAGGATCTAGAATCATCTGAGAAGTGAGCCTCTGGATATGCTTATGGGAGATTATTTTGACCATATTAACTGAGGTATGAAGAGTCAGCCACAGTGGGTGGCATCGTTTTCTGAGGGGCACCTTGGACTGTGTGAAATGGAGAAAAGGAACTGAGAAGCCCCCAGCGTTCATCCCTGTCAGTTTCCTCACTGTGGATGTGATGCCCACTCCTAGCCACACTCCTGATGCTTTGACCTCCCCACTGTGATGGGCCACGTCTTGTACAGGAAGCTACAATAAACCCCGCCTCACAGCAACAGGGAAAGAAACTGAGACAGAACTTACTCATTGAAAAGGACTCAATCTGTGCAAGGCACTGACCACAACTGTCTGGTAAATACATTATTTTGGCTCTAAAAACATTAATGTGTTGCTGTGTAGTGAGCCTTAAAAAAGGAAATCTGAGGACCAGTGACTATGAGGAGGTAGCTTTACAAGTGCTACTCGTGGTATTTACGTACAAATGCATCTTTAGTCACGAATATTTCTCGAATGCATACAAGTAGGACTTTGCAGAAATGTGTTTCCTGATGTTCGTCCACTTAGGCTGCCTTTTCTCTCCCACCTCAGCTGGTTTCAGGCTAGGCTTGCTGATGTCTGCAGGAAACTGAGATCCTCCCTGTGTCTTCCGTTTCTAGCTCCATCCGGAAGAACTGTAACATTGCCCAATCTAAAAACATCATTCAGAAGTCTGTGATGTAAAGAAAGGAGGCTTTGGATTTTTGTTTGTGTTTGGACTTGGGTCAGAGCCTCCCATGTATAGTGAGTGGAATGTGACCCGGATGGTTTCAGAAGACTGATACATACCTTCTCAAAGGCAGCCATGGAGGCTCAGGAAAGGAGACCTAGGGGCAGATTATCACGTTAAAGAACATTTTTCTTTATCAGTGAATGTTGAAGCTGGACAACGAGGGCACAGAAACTCCTTTACACTAGAAACCTTAACCCTCTCAGCTTCTGCAGAATCAGAATCAATGTCTGGGTGAGTTATCCACTGCAACTTCTTCCAGCCTTTGACCCTGAGTCCAAAGGAACCTTGCAGAGTATTTCAAGCTAAAATCCAGCAACCAAACACATTTATGAATGATTACGTGTACTGGTGGAAGCTAAGCAAGTGTTTCTAATAGATAGAGCTTTAGGAAAAACTGCCAGAAGTGAGGCTGATTTCTGGCTAGCTAGCCCCTAATAATTACTTGGGTCATGATGTAAGAATTTTAATCTTCCACTTTCAGAGATTTCTCACAAATATGTGAATCACTCTTGCCTTTTTATGAATGAACATTACTTGTGATGGAGCTTTCTGTCCCAACTGTTATTTTTGCTCTCTTATCTTTTGATCTTCTAAGCATTGACCTCCTAAACTTACCAACTTCTTTGAAGAAAATTCAGGATCTAAATACAGATTGCAGAACCACAAATGTGATGTAGCTAACCAGAAACTTCACGGAGACTGCACATGACAAGTTGCATCTCTTGAATCACTGGGAAGTTGGTGCTAGTGATAACATCATGGCAGATTGCAGCTGAGAAGGTGAAGCCAGCTCCTCACAAGCCTGCTTTACCCATTTCCATGACGTGAGCTAGCTTTGCAAAGATTTGCATGGTCAAGGTCTGATCTATAGTGAGAAAACATCAACCACATTCTTTCGGCTTCCTTGAGATTATGTTTTGTAAAAGTAGGAAATGAGCTACAGCTCAGGAATGGCCAGAACTAGGTCATCAGTACACATTCAGCCTCCATAAATGCGTTTCAAGGAAAGATGCCTTCCCAGAAGGTCACTCTTTTGGGCACTGTTTGCCTGGAAAAGATTGTTAGGCTGAGTCCCTGGCTTCAAAAGAACCTGTGCTTCAGGCTACAGTGGAACATGGCCACCCAGCTGGGGAAGCACCTCTGAGTCTCTTGATGATTTTCACTGGACAAGAAAAATGAAAGACCTTTGTTTTCTGCTGAATCTTGTTCTCTTGTCTCAGGGAGATGGTAAACTTAAGGGCTTTTGCTTCTTCTCCTATGGATGCCAGCATTTTATGTTTGAGTGAGAAGGGAGGAATTAGACTTTTTAACCTAAGAAATTGTATGATGAAAACTCGTGATAAATGAAGCATAGCCCCTTTCCTGGATTTTTACTAATAAATCAGACACATAATTCTTACACCTACTCACATGTCTCCTTAGTGCTCTGTCTTCCCAGGCTTTCTGTTCTCGCGTGTATGGTCCTTTTCCAGGAATTCTTCCATCCCATTAGCTTTTCCTTCCATGCTACTGCAGTTTCCTTTTATTCTAGAATCTGTGTTTAATTTTCCAGCTCTCTCCTTTATTCTTATTTTCCTTTGTCAGCCCGGGGTCTTTTATTTTCCGTGTATTGTTGTTTCATTTCTCTCTCGGTACCCCTTTCATGGGTTATTGTACAGTTGGCTTACTTCTCTCTGCTCTTCAGTTTGTAAAGCCTTTCACCATACATTATACATCAAGACAACAACAAAAACCCCACAAAAATGGATTCTTATAATAACTCTACACTGTAAATCAATTTTTAGACTCTACGTTGCCAAAAACCCATTATAACTTAGTTTCCTTCAGAACTTTCTATGGAAAATTAGATTTATTGATTGTTTTCACCAAAAGCAGAAATAGTTGTTCTTTTCATGTGGCAGTGGTTGTCTGCTGACCTTGAGATGAGAGTCCTTGTGCTGGGTTCAGATCACATTTGCTTCTTTGTCCACTGTATTCTCTTAAGGAAGTCATGCTATCTCCTTAATTACTAGTGTCTTCATCCCTTAAAGTCAAAAGGGCAAGTCAAAAGTGTGTCCTCAACTAACCACAGAAGTCAGGATTCCCTTCTTCCAGAACACCCTGACTCAAAACTGACTTTTTTTTAAAAAAAAAAAAAAAGATCCTGAAGTGAATTTTGTGTTCAAGGAAGTTGAAGAAGCACAAATTAGATATTCTTCCAGAGTTCTTTCAGTGTTGGCTTTAATAATTAATGTAAACCTATTTTAACAAGAGAAATGGATAAGATAATTTGCAACATGAAAAAAAATTGTGAAAACTTCTTTGTAAGAGTTGCAGTGGATCTCCACATCAGAGCGCTGGACTGAGCTCCCAAGGTCCAGTTGAAGAGCAGAGAAGGAAGAAGTTGAGCAAGGAAGTCAGGACCTGGAGGGGTTGGTCCACCCACTGAGACAGTGCGCCTGTTCTAATGGGAGCTCACCAAGTCCAAATGGACTGGGACTGAACGAGCATGGGATCAAACTGGACTCTCTGAATGTGGCTGACAATGGGGGCTGACTGAGAAGCCATTGATAATGGCACTGGGACTTGTTTCTACTGCCTGTACTGGCTTTTTGGGAGCCTAGCCAGTTTGGATGCTCACCTTCCTAGGCCTAAATGGAGGTGGGAGGGCCTTGAACTTCTCACAGGGCAGGATACCCTGCCCTCTCTTAAGACTGGAGGGGAAGGGAGGAGGGTGAGTGGGGGAGCCGGAGGAGAATGGGAGGAGGGGAGGAAGTGGAAATTTTTGAATGGAAAAATTAAAAAAAAAGAGTTGCAGTGAAATTGCATGGAAAGCTCTGACGTAATGCTGATGGCTGTCCTCTCGGAACAACAGACTCTTCTCTCTGGGGATGTTCTGAAGCTGTAGGTAGTTTTCCCTAGCAGGCTGTCTTCCACTGCAGTAGCCATTGGAACCCTTACCTCCTCCCCAGCCATCAGTGCTGCTTGTTCAGGCTTGTAATTCCTATGGAACGAGGACTGCCAATGTTCTTTAGAACATGCTGCTTAAGTTCAGAGAGTTGGTTCTGGGGAGAGAAAGGGAGATAATCATTGAAAAATACTGTAGGTATTTTTAGATGGCTACAAAGGAACGGAAAGCCAGGCTTATGTCAAATCTGTTTGCTTCCAATTTTCTCAGATACTTTCTAACAGTGGGGTGTTTGTGCTACAGGAGGGTATTAACACAAGGTGAGTGAGGGACATGGCATAGAAATCTCACAGAACTCTGGGCTGAGGTGGATACAGTGGCAGAATGGTTTCATTTCATTATAACTTGTTGCTGATGTTGATGGGTTACTGAACATTAAGCACCCTATTTTTAATTGTTTCATGTTGTTGAATTGCAGTTGATTTAAGGAAAACGGAAACAAACAGATTTCTTTCTTTCTTTTTTCTTTTCTTTTTCTTTCCTTTTTTTTTTTAGCTTGCCATTATAGTCTTTAATGTGAGAAGCGGGGAAGGAATAGTCATAAAATAGCTTGTCACAAGAGTAGAGGGAATGACAATGCTATTAAGTAGAGATTCTTTTATTTGTAGTCTTTCAAATCAGGCCATGAGGAACCTTGTCTTCAGTTTATTGTTTTGAAAGTTCAAATGTTTTCCAGTAGTACTCAGTGAGACATTAAAGTAGATGACAACATTCCTGGAGTGAGTGAATTGCTTGATCAAAATTAAGGAAAAAATATGGGTAAGTGGTTTTTGTTTAGTTAGCACCTTCTTTTCTCAGTTTTCCGACTCTTAATTACTTCTCCTTCATTAAATTTAGCCGTGGAGCCAAGCTTCTGTCATTGTGTCGGGGGCAGGGGTGTTCCTAAGGTGTCATTGAAAAAAGAGATACTTAGACTAATGGCTTGCTGGTCTATTCTTGAGTGTTACTCCAGGAGTTATATGATAGAGGAACACTCATTTTGTAGGCCATCTGTCTTTCTCATCAGGGGCAGAACCCCCAAGCAGAATCTTTTGTCAAAATCTGAAGAGTCTCTGGTAGTTATGTGAGTCTTGCCTCATAGACAGCTGGGTATCACATAAAACCTAAACACCCATGTCCTCTTCAATTTAATCTTGTTCTAGTCAAAAGTAGAAAATATTGGAGTACATTTTCTTTATTTGCAGACAGCTCTTTGTGTCCCCTTGCATTCATCATTGCTGCCACTGTGGGACCTATTTACAAGAAGAGTCTGCAGCTTCTCCAGATACTAGGTTACCACTCTCCATTTATTTGGACAAAGCTATAACGAAGTTGACATCTTTCTGTCATTCACACACTCTTGCTTTTATATTTTATATATTTTATATGTGATAGATTTGTTTCTCCTGAGTTTTCTTTACCCCTTTGAGCAAGGAAGTCAGGACTGCGAGGGGGGCACCCACCTACTGAGACGATGGTGCAGATCTAATGGGAGCTCACCAAGGCCAGCTGGACTGGGACT
>LOEQ01006191.1:134358-150369 GCA_001685075.1 Bramus lutescens | reverse complement strand
CCACAGGGCAGGGAACACTGACTGCTCTTAGGACTGGAGAGGGAGGGGGAGGGGGAATGGGAGGAGTAGGAGGGAAATGGGAGGAGGGGAGGAGGTGGAAATTTTTAATAAAAATAAAAACGTAATATAAAAAATAATAAGAATCGAAAAGAGGATACTAAATTCATCAGAAAGTAAAGTAGAAAAAATAAAAATTTGAATTTATTTCAAAAATGCTAGAAAGGAATTTTTAAAAAGAAAGTATAGAGCTGGAAAGAAGATGATTCAGCAGTATTTCCTCTCTCACTTTATCAGGTACAATGTAACTGAATTTATGTTGGGGTTTTCAATCTACTTGCACTTGTGTTTCATGCAGGGCAATAGATATGGATCTGTTTACATTCTTCTACATGTCAACATTCAGTTACACCAGCACCGTTTGCTGAAGATGCTTTCTTTTTTCCATTGTATAATTTTGGCTTCTTTGTCAAAAATCAGATGTCTACAGATGTGCAGATTTATGTCAGGATCTTTGATTCCATTGATCTTCCTGCCTATTTTTATGCCAATACCATGCAGGTATTTTTTTTTATTACTATAGCTGTGTAATAGAACATGAAATCAGTGATGTTGATACCTCTGTAAGTTCCTTTATTGTATATGATTGTTTTAGCTCTCAATGGCTTTTTTCCATTTGCTGTTTAGTATTGTTCATTCAAGGTTTGTAAAGAATTATATTGGGATTTTGTTGGGGATTGCATTAAACATATAGAATGATTTTGTCAAGATAGCTACATTTACCATGTTAATCCTACCGATACATAAAAGTGGTAAAGAGCCTTGAATACAATGAAGAAAAATTCCTGAATAGTACCCCAATAGCTCAGACACTGAGATCAACAATTAATAAGTGGAACCTTGTGAAACTGAAAAGTTTTTATATGGCAAAGGACATTGCCAATAAGACAAAATGGTAGTCTACAGAGTGGGAAAAGATCTTCACACCTGACAGAGGACTGATCTCCAAAATATATAAAGAACTCAAGAAAGTAGACATTAAAATAACAAATAATCCCATTTTTAGAAATGGGGTACAGATCTAGAAGTATGAAAACAGATCCATGTCTATCACCATGCACAAAACTCAAGCCCAAATGGATCAAAGACCACAGCATAAAGCCAACCACACTGAACCTTTTGAAGAGACAGTGGGAAGTACACTTGAACATATTGGCACAGGATACCACTTCCTAAATATAACCCCAGCAGCACAGACACTGAGAGAAACAATTAATAAATGGGACTTCCTGAAACTGAAAAGCTTCTGTAAAGCAAAGGATGGTCAACAAGACAAAATAGCAGACTACAGAAGGGGAAAAACATCTTCATCAACCCCACATTGATCAGAGGTCTTATCTCCCAAATACACAAACAAATCAAGAAATTAGTCATCAAAAGAACAAATAATCCAATAAAAATGGAGTACAGACTTAAACAGAGANTTCTGTAAAGCAAAGGATGGTCAACAAGACAAAATAGCAGACTACAGAAGGGGAAAAACATCTTCATCAACCCCACATTGATCAGAGGTCTTATCTCCCAAATACACAAACAAATCAAGAAATTAGTCATCAAAAGAACAAATAATCCAATAAAAATGGAGTACAGACTTAAACAGAGAACTCTCAACAGAGAAATCTAAAATGGCTGAAAGACTCTTAAGGAAATGTTCAACATTCTTAGCCATCAGAGAAATGCAAATCAAAGCAACTCTGAGATTCCATCTTACACTGGTAAGAATGGCCAAGATCAAAAACACTGATGACAACTTATGCTGGAGTGGATGCAGGGTAAAGAAAACACTCCTGCATTGCTGGTGGGAGTGCAAATTGGTACAGCCCCTTTGGATATCAGTATGATAATTTCTTAGAAAACTAGAAAACAACCTCAATCAAGACCCAGTAATACCACTTTTGGGTACATATCCAAAGGATGCTCAATCATTCCACAAGGACATGTGCTCAACCATGTTAATAGCGGCATTGTTTGTCATAACCAGAACCTGGAAACAACCCCTTGACCAAGGAATGAATAAAGAAAATGCGGTACATTTGCACAATAGTGTACTACACAGCAGAAAAAAATAATTCTATCTTGAAATTTGCAGGCAAATGGATGGATCTAAAACTCATCATATTAAGTGAAGTAGCCCAGACCCAGAAAGACAAATATCATATGTATTCACTCATAAGTGGCTTCTAGACATAAAGCAAAGAAAAACAGCCTACAATTCATAATCCCAGAGAACCTAGATAACAATAAGAATCCTTAGAGAGACATACATGGATCTGATACACATGGGAAGTAGAAAAAGACAAAATCTCCTGAGTAAATTGGGAGCATGGGGACCATGGGAGAGGGTAGAAGGGGAGGGGAAAGGAAGGGAGGGGAGCAGAGAAAATGTATAGATCAATAGAATCAATAAATAATGGGGTACAACTCTGAACAGATAATTCTTAACAGAAGAAACTCAAATGACTGAGAGACTTTAAAGAATTTTTCAACATCTTTACCCCTCAGGGAAATGCAACTCAAAATTACTCTGAGATTCCATCTCATACCCATCAGAATGACTAAGATAAAAAACAATTATGACAGCTTATGTTGTAGAGGATGTGGAGCAAGGGGAACACTCCTCTACTGCTGGTGGGAGTGCAAACTTGTGCAGTCACTTTGAAAATCAATAGGGTGGTTTCTCAGAAAATTGGAACTAATCTACCTTCACACCCAGCTATAATACTCTTGGGCATATACCCAAAGGATGCCCAACCATACCACAAGGACACTTGCTCATGGATAGCCATGCTACAATTCAGAGCCCCAGAAAGGCTGAGTAACAAGGAGATCACAAAGGGGGACATGGATGTATGGATTTCCCTGGAAAAAGAGAAATAGATGAGATCTCCTGCGCAGACTGGTGGCCTGCAGGGATGGGAATATGAGGGACTGGGTTGGGGGGGGTAGATGAAGGGTCAGAGTAATGAAACATCTTGATGTATGGGACCAGGCAGAAATCTTGTGCAAGGGAGACTCCAATGAACCTACAAGGATGACCCTAGCTAAGACCCTCAGCAATAGGGAATAGATAACCTGAACTGGCCATCTCTTGAAATCAGACTTGTGACTACCCCAATAGTCGTCAGAGAGCCTTCATTCAGTGACTTATGAAAACAGATGCAGAAATCTATTGCCGAGTACTGGACCAAACTTGGGAAATCCTGTTGAAGAGATTCTAAGTAGATTCTAAGAGATTCTAAGAGGCATGGGTGTCAAGGTCATCAGAGGAAAACTCGCAGAAACAGCAGACAGGGGCTATTAGGAGCTCACAGATTCTGGAGCAAGAGTTAGGGAGCCTGAATGGGCCTAATATAGGCCCTCTACGTATGTGTGACAGTTGTATAGCTTGATCTACTTATGGATTACTAGTGGGGGAAGCAGGGCCAGTCCCTAACAGTTTGGCTGACTTCCAGGAACCTATTCCTCATACTGGATTGCCTTGCTCAGCCTTAATAGAAAAAAGGAGGAATTTTAGTCCTTCTTTGAGTTGATATGGCATGCTTTACTGACACCCATGGCAGGCCTGCCCCTTTCTGAACAAAAACAAAGGAGTAGTGAATTGGGCAGGAGACAGGGAGAGGAAATGTGAGGAGAGGAGGGAGGGATAACTATGGTTGGGATGTAAAATAAATGAATAAATTTAATTAATAATAAAAAAAATTTGCTGCTCTTCCAGAGGACTTGAGTTTGGTTCCCAGCATCCATGTCAACCATCTCTTCTGAACCCTATTTGACCTCTGGGTACCTGCATACATGTGGCATACCCTCATACAGACAAGATAAAAGAATAATCCCCTTCTTCCCCTTCTTCCCCTCATGGAGGTTTAAGCAGGGAGAGAGATGGAAGTGTGTAGATTATTGGGGCTCAGAGGTATGGTGCAACTAACACCAAGGATGTTTGCGAAAGTCATATAGAATCTTGCAGTTTTATAGGCTACACACACACACACACATACACACACAAAATGTATACACACATATACACATGAAATAGACAAATATGTATATGTATAATAGCCCAATAGTTTAACTGGAATTATCCTAAGCAGAGGATTATGCTCATATCAGAAATTATCAGTTGCCAAATAAAAGACCAAATGTCAGGTGTGGGATACCTCCCCTCAAATTGTTGTTCAATGGTGATCTGGAGACTTCTAAAATAATTTAGGATATTGCCATTGCTCTTGGTTGTCCACCACAACTTGATGGATAAAAAGATCCTATTGCCCAAGAATTAACTCCCTTTGATGCGAAAGCATGTAGAAATCAAGTCAATACTGACAAAGAAGGTTTCTCCCTGTTGGTTAGATTTCTGTACTGGACAGAAAGGTTAAGTAAGGCTTAGAAGACTGTTAGGGTAATCTTTATATTGATTTTTAAAAATCATTTATTTATTTTTATTTTGTCGGCAAGGGTGTTATGACTGAATGAATGTCTATATATCTGGTGCTCTCTGAGGCCCAAAGAAGACATTAGATCCCCTGGAATCAGACTTACAGATGACTGTGAGCCTCTGTTTGGGTAGTGGGAATTGAACCCATGTCTTCTGGGAGAATGATTGTGAGCCTCTGTGTGGGTAATTGGAATGGAAACCACATCTGTTGGGAATGTAACAAGTGTTTTTAAGTATTAAGTTATCTTTCCAACCCCACCAGTGATTTGTAACAGCAATTTAAAGATAAAATAAATGAAGAAAATCAGCAATGCCATTATAAATACCTATAGAAATAGATAGATCGTACTACGAAATTCATAACGATTTTTCAGCAAAAAATCCAAAGAAGAATAAAAAAATTCTATTTTATGGCCCTCTTTTACATAAGTAAACAAACAAACATCAGATTCAATCTAGCGATATATAAAGTTTAAGTATTTCCTGTCCAGTAGAGTTTATCTTGGGAATACAACAATCTCAGTGATAGCTGTAGATGGCATTTCTTTTTGATTACTTTGGAAAATTATTTGGTTAATGTCTTTCTATGCGATGGCCTTATTCCTAAGTGTTATTTCACGCATGAGTTCATTTCCTAAGAGAAATATATGCATACGTGTGCCTAATCAATAAGCAGTGCTGGTCAACACAGCTACACAATGGCAACAAAATAAAAGTCAACTGATAGTGTGATACAGTTTTCAATATTTATGAGCAAATGCGCAGTATGGATGGATTCCACAGTGAAAACGGAGGACATGAGAGATACACAAGAACCAACATCTGCTCTACTCACAACAGTCTGCAAATTTGTTGTGAAGCTGTGATGCCGGAGGAGGTATCTAAGGTCTTGCATGTGCTTTACTTGCTTTTTTCATATTTTTTAAATTATGTATATATGTTTTGGGGTAGTGTATGCATGCATGCATGTAGATGCCCACAGATTCCAGAAAAGAGAGTCAGATCCCCTGGAGCTGGAATTATAGACAGCTGTCTCTCACCTGATGTGGATGCTGGCATGGTACCAAGGTCACCTTATGAGCTGTATGTGCTTTTAACAACCAAGCTGTCTGTCTATTCCAGGTTACATTTCTTGGTCTGATCAGCCTTTGCAATAGGTGTATTTACTATGAATGATTCATCAAGCAAGCATTGACTTTTGACTTGCACATTTGTACATGTGCTATTTTCTAATTGAAAACTAAAACTTTTGATTTTTGCCACGAAATCAAAAATTAAAGTGTCTGATTTTAATGCTTACATTTTGATTCTGATACATTCACTACTTTTAAGTTCCTTCCTTTTAATTAAAGTGATGAATCTATTTTTAATGCAAAATGCTAAAAATTGCATGAAGACATACATTTAGCTTTAAGTACAGACCTTTGATGGCATCTGCCTTCCAACGGAGAGTACTGTGATATGACATTTCAGATAGCAGTATCAACAATTTCACTGGAGATGCTGATGAAAACTAGAACAAAACTCCAGTCTGCTGATTTTATGTTCCAAGCCTCACTACTTCTTCATTTGTCCATCCTGCCATTCTTTGGCGCACAGTATAGTGGAGGAGATGCATCTTTCCCAAAAGATCAGATTATAAATCACCATCCATTCATTCAGGTATGCTGGTTTTCCTCTTTAATGTATGAAGATTTTCCCCTTTCATTTTCAGTAGTGGAGTTACTAAATTTAATGCCCTTGATGTTGCCTTTGACACTCAACAGTAGCTTCTTTCTCGGGTTGCCATTCATCTTCCCAGTCTTACACATTATGCTGCTTACTCTGACTATTTTAGGATGTGTTTTCCTGAAGCACAATGGCTCTCTTTTATTATGAACATTTACAAAAGGCCTAATTAAAAGGAGTCAGTATGGAGAAACACAGGAGCCTGCTACCTCCATGCCACAGAACACAGATATGTTGACGATGTATGCAAAGAGCCCGTTTTAAGGAAGTGTCCCGTCTGTGTCTCCCAGAATCACAATGGTTTTTGTTCTGTAAGTGAAGCCACTCCAATGCAGATGATGGAAAAACTGACAGTTAATTCAGTAGTTATAGCTTATGATAATTTAATCAAGATCTCTGATCATGTTCTCACAGGCTAGTATCTCAGCAATGACACACCAAGAGTCCTTGATAGCAATGTAAATATCTAGAATGCAGTAACAATAAAGGGTCACTCTGGTGACTTCAAACAGCAGAAATGTATTGTTTCATACTTTGGAGGCTGAAAAACAAAATCAAGGTGACGGTAGAGTTTATTTCTGAGAATTCTGTCCTTGGCTAGCAGTGGATCCTCTCATGGTCTTCCTTATTTGTCTGTCTGTGTTCTAAGCTTCTCATCTCATATGAATAGTAATTATATTAGATGGAGGCCACACTAATGACCTTATTTTCACATTATCTTTATAAAGAACATATCTCCAAAAGCATTCTGAGGTTCTGAGGGCATAGTAATTCCTATAATTTCCATGTAGAAGGCATATTAGCATTCTGGAAGATTTTTTAACTAGATATATTTTAATGGACCTAGATATTTGCAAAAGCTTTATAAAGTAAGTTGTAAAATAGGAGAGACCAAAGCACTGCTTTGTCCCTTTCTCCTTTGTTCAGTCAGAGGATAACACATGCTAATGTAGGGGAATATTAAAAATTAATGACCCTCAGAGTCAAAGTGAATGAATTGAACACATCCTGTTGGCCATCAAATCTGTTCTTCCCTCATTCCATCTAATAGTAACACCACGTAGCTGTGACCTAGAGGTGCATTAAGTCTTTGTCTCCCTTTCTTCTCTCTCTTTTAAAGAAAACAACAGAACAATTGGAATCAGACATAACTTGGTTCAAAATCTAGGTTTGCTTTTGTCTTGGTGACTTTGACATGGGCTTATCTTCTCACTTTAAATATTCTCATTTATAAAACATGGGGTGAAGAAAATATCTTTTTCATAGAGTTGTTGAGGGAGACACGTGATGAAAAGATTACATATGCAAACAGTAGATGCCTAAGGACTATTCTCAGTGATCTCTATTATTATAATCAGTACTAAATATATCTGGTTCTCCTTTTCAACTCTCATTGCTGCCTTTTATTTTAATTCACACTGCCACTGTTCTAATTTAGTACTGTCTTTTGCTGATATCCTGGGTTCTTGCAGATAGAATTCAACCTATTATTTGCAACTACTTTGCCCAAAGTTCTTGTTCTTCTTTTATCTCTTTCTCTAAAAACAACAATAATAACAAATCCAACAAAACAAAAACACTTTCTGTCTATTAACCAGAAAAAAATTAATTGGAAGAGTCTTGACTTTTTTTTAGGTCTTTTCAGGGTGTATGTACATTTTCAATCTCTCTTCGTTTTTATCCTTTATTATTAACTTGTTGTGCTATCTTGGATCAGTTGCTAGCCTTGGACTACTCTTGAAGTTCTAAAGAAAAGCTTTTGATATATATAGAAGAGCATAAAATATAATGTATCCTTAAAGCTATGCATTGGAAGTGTTAGGAAAAAATTTTAACAAGGTATTGGACAGTACAATGAAAAAGGCAGAATCAGGATTCCTACTTTACACAATCTGATTGTAATGTTCAAAAATACTAGCAATTTTAAGATTGTAATGATACAGAAACAAGTCAAGTAGGGGTGTGTGTGACAATGAGTCCAATGAAATGATTCAGGTTGCAAGTTCAGGAAGCTGGTTCTGTGGACATAGACACTGTTCTGTATGTCCCCATAGGATGGAATTTATGTATTACTGTTTCAGAAGTTGTTACAATGTGGACTGTTTTATTTAATGCCCAGAAGTCTTGTCTTTTGAAAGCTCCATTAACCAGCAAAGCAACTGTAAGATGCTTATTGGGCTTTCTGTCCTGCCCAGCTCCCACAGTCATTAGGCCCCAAAGAAAAATCACACAGAGGTCTACATAAGTTATAAACTGATTAGCCCATTAGCTCAGGCTTTGTATTAGCTCTGATAACATATACAGCCCATTATTTTTGTCTATGTTAGCCACATGGCTCAGTAACTTTTTCAGCTGGGTAGGTCACATCTTGCTTCTTAGGTGATTGAGACAAGACTGGGGAGAGAGCTTCCTTCTTCCCAGAATACTCCTGTTCTCATTGCCCTGCCTCTGCTTCCTGTCTGGTTGTCCCACCTATACGTCCTGCCTGGCTAATGGCCAATCAGCATTTATTTAAAACATAATTGACAGAATATAGAATTGTTCTATACTTTGGAAAGATAAGTTGATTTCTTCGGACATTAACATGCTTGCATATTGGATGATTCCTATGTGTATAAGATGATTCTTATGTGTGTATTGTAATGCATACAAGAAATACCTAGAGAGCTTGTAGATAATGAAGCTTCTACACTGTGTCCTTTAATACTTGAATAATGTCTTCATTTTTTATATACTGTAACAAGGGGCAGAGGGCATGCCTTTAATCTGAGCTCTTGGGAGGCAGAGACAGGCAGATCCCAGGGTTTGAAGCCAGCATGGTCTACAAAGGAAAGCTAGAGCTTTAAGAGATATCTTGTCTCAAAAAAACAAAACCAAAACCAACAAACAAATTATAACTACCCCCCCAAAAGCAAAATATTGTGTAGCATATGAAAGATGTAGTAAATACATCAATAGTAGATGAGCATCCTGACTTTACATGGATATAAGACAGTGAACATTTCCTAGGTCAATATAAAACATTTGTAGAACCCAGGGATTTTCACTGTCTTCCTAGTCTATGCATCTACAGTGGCAAGCAGTCTCACTGTAGCATGGTTCCTCTGTAACAGTCTGCCCTGGGTAAATTTCTAATTCAGATGAAGAAGTAGATTGACGAAACCCACAGTGTCATACTACTTAAAATACTCTCTAGAAATATGCCTTGTTCTTCATCCCAATCTCTTCCGTAACAGGCAGCACTGAGAAGTCTTCCCTTTGCTCATTACCTCCCCAGACCTCATATTCTTCCCAGAATGTCTATTTCAAGGAAGGCTAGACATACAGAGCACTAACTGATGACATCAAGTCTTCTGGCTTCCCTTTTAGCCATTCCTTGTGCCAAATCTGAGGCCAGGGGCACTTTACCTCTTAAAACAATTCTCATATTTTGAGACCTTGCTATATATTTGTCACTATTGGTCATTTATCTTTGCTAGAATATATCTCTGCCTGTTGAGGTTTATAAAATATTCTTTACATACTTTCTAATATTTATTTCCTAAAAATAATAATTAATATTCAGTCTTTCTCTCTTTCTCTTTATTCTGTTTTTCTCTTAGCCTTTCAAAAATCAGTCATAGATGCTCTATGATTTTAATTTTCTATCCTTGGAATCAGAACTCTTTGTGCTTCAGTGGCTTCAGAGACTTTGAAGGAGACCCTGCGGTTGAGAATCAGTTGTAGTGAAGTTTACCCTATATACATTAAGACAGCTTCTGAAACAGTAATACATAAGTTCCATCCAAAGGGACATATGGAATAGTGTCCATGTCCACAGAACCAGCTTCCTGAACTTGCAACCTGAATCATTTCATTGGGCTCATGGTCACACCCCCCATACTTGGTTTGTTGCTTTATCGTTACAATCCTAAAATTGCTAATATTTTGATCATTTCATTGGGATTACCTAAACTAGGAATCCTAGTTCTGCCTTTCTCATTGTATTACACTGCCCAATACCACACCTTGCTTTAAATTTTCTTCCCTGACACTCCCAATTCATAGCTTTAAGGACATGTTGTATTTTATACATTTAATTATATCAAAAACTTTTCTTTAGAACTATAAACATAAGTTGTTTTCTTTTTTATCATACACATGCCAGTGTTTAAAGAAATTAAGTGAATTGATAAGTTTTTTTTTCACTCATTAGGAATGAATCTGGGCCAGTCCATATCTTCTGACTTCAATGTTTGCTATATAAAAACACCCTTGTTTTTCTCTGGAAAATTCTGTGCCTCAGATTCCTAGGGTTTGAGTTGAATGGCCCAGCTTTATTAACTTCTCTGGTTCTTGTAGTTTCCTCTTAGTCTCTGGGAGCCTGCTTCAGCTTGATGACCATTTTGCTGACTCATATTTAGTGAGTGTTCCCTTTATGTTCTCCTCAGGTCATTTACTCATAATTGCTCAGTCCGCTCTTAACTGATAATTGCAGCACTTTTTTTCTCCTTAAACTGAATTATCCTGAGCTTGCATTTTTTTTATTAGAAAAGTCATCCCAGGTTAAATTGGAGAGAATTCCAGTGCAATCTCATTTTTTCCTCTCTCGATTATGATTCTGATATACAGCTAATCTTCAAATCATTAAGGATGCTTCAGTAATTGGAAAGAAATCTCCATGTTTTTTTTTCATTAAGTGCTCTTATAACTTGCCAAGGGATGCTAAACTAACTTAAGTTGCTGAGACTTGCCTTATTTGACCAGAAGAAATTTAAAGCAATTCTATGAAAATGTAGCTTCATTTGCAATTACATTAGACGAGGGAAGGAAATGGAGAGTATAATGTAACAAGATTATAATGGCCATCTTCATATGGAAAGCTGATAGAGGCATGAAGCTTCAACACTGGCTTTCCTTCACATGCTGCACAGAGTTTTAACCCCACGAACCATCTTGTTCAAGTGAAACTGCGCAGTATCTGTCTTTAAGTGAAGATGGTGATTTGAGCTCTGTTTGCTTGATAATCCACTCTTAGAGATACTCATTCCATACTATCTAGTATAGTCTAGTAAAGTGACTTCTTAAATTCTGGAAATAAAATAAAAGGGCTTGGTTATGATTGGATTTCTCTTAATCTATATAACATTTCTGCGTGAGGGCCAGCCCCACTGTCTAAAAAAGCAGATACCACTAGCCTAAAAAGTCACTTAACCAGTCATTTCTGTCTTTGTAAATTTATCACCTTCCTTCCTCCTTATCTTAGTTTAATTAATAATGCTAAGTCTAGCTGCATCTCTGCACTATATAATAAACACATACTACATGAACATACTACACTTACAAACTATATCTCAGTTCAACACACATTCTCAGCTATCATCATAACTGGTCCCTTTGATTCCTCTATAACATAGTCTCTAACAACAGTGATGTTTGCCTTGTAAGTAATATAAATCAGATTATTCAATCATTTGATTGCATCTCCAGCATAGTTCTACATTCTTTTATTATACTTTTGAAATAGTATTTAATATATACATGCATATTTTCATTTATAGAGCTTCACTATGCTTCCTCCCATTTTACCATGATATAAACAAAGAAGAATCCTTTGTCTAGTTCACCATTTATACTTTTGAGAGGAATGGCATCTATGGCAGGCAGGATAGTTCAGTGGTAGGCAAACCTGACAACCTGAGTTTAATCTCAGGGACCCACACATGGTGGAGGGAGAGAACGGAATCCTATAAGTTGTCCTCCAACCTCCACATGTTTGTTGATTAAATAACTGAGTCTGTGAGACAAAACTGATATCTACTCTGCCTTTATTTCTAATCCTTCTCCCAGTAGCCCATCTTTAATACCAACCCCTAGTAAATTATTGACTTCTTTAGATGGGTTGGAATTGAATCTTCTCTTGTCTGCTTTATTTAGCAGTAGCCAGAACTCTACTTCTTAACTTAGCCCTGCTTCCTGTCTCTTTGTCTTCTCCCGCTTTCTCATATCTCATCATGAGTAGAACTCCAGGAGAAATTATTCCTCCCATTAGAGTTCAGAACAGGGTAAATCACAAACTTTCTGTCTCTTCTTCTGCTAAGCCAAGGTCACTTCTCCATCTTGAGTGGGATGCCCTTCCACTTTGCCTTGCCATATAGACCCTCCATGAACCAAGCAGTGTTAGCAAAACATTACATGCACTTTAAATCCTGCATGGTTCAGGGGATCCCAGGAAGAGTGTTCTTCGTGTGATTAAACCAGATGAGTGCCTTCTTTGAACATTAACTCTGATAAGTGTTTTTCCCAAGCTGAGCCTTTCCAGGCTTCAGTGTGTAAAGATAAACATGTGTTTCATTAGAAATGGCAGGCATATTTGTGCTTACGGGGTCTGCCTATGAATCTGTGGTAAGAATACTATTGCTGAACTCCAAGAGAAAAATGGAGCTGAACTGGAATTATTATCCAGTGTTCTCTCATCTTAAAACGTAGTCATTCACTTAAAAGATAAGAAGGATTGCAAGAAGCAGCTGGCAGAGGAGTCCTAATGGCAGAAATGGGACGTTGAGCACAACGGCTGGCATTTTCAGTATTTTGAAATGCTTGGTTGCAGCTGTCACTTCCATAAGGATTTCGTGAAGACTGATAATGTAGGAAAAGGCCATCTTTCAAGTAACTGAACACAGTGTTAGCTCAAAAACAGGAAAAGGGAAGAAAATATTTTCTTGTGCATTTATTTCAGTTTCTATTTTTTATTATATATGTATATATGTAGGCATATATATGTATGCATTTTGGGTTGTGTGTGTGTGTGTGTGCCATATACATGAAGATGCCCAGGGAGACAAGAAGAGGGCATCAGGTGCCCTGGAGTTGTACTTTGCAGGTGGCATGAACATGTATGCTGGGGATGAAGCTCAATTCTCTGGAAGAGCAGCAAGTGTTCTTTAACGTTAAATTTATTCACATTTCTTGCCATTTTTCTCATCTTTAAAAAAACATATTTCCTTAATTTGTGTGAAGTTATGCTACTTGGGGTGACAGTGTTCCTTCAACTGTAATAAACAAACTAACAAATACCTTAGTGTTGGGCATAGGGCATCTCCCAAAAGCAGAGTCCTAGAGACTCTGAAAATAATACAGGAGATTGCTGTTGACCTGGATTGGCTCCTGTAACTTGAAGGTAGGACTGTATTACTAAAGGCATGGCATACTTCTGATGCAGGATTTTGAGAAATGCGGTGGAAATGACCTAGAAGCCTCCTTTCTAAGGACTGGCTTTCATGGTACTGGAGGGGATTATGCAAGCTGCCAAAGAGAAAAAAAATCAACGTTCCTACTAAGTTTTAAATGATTGAGAACAATGATCAGCCTGGCAAGATATCCCCAAGCATGTAATGTCCTGGGGCCAGTCAACGACTGTCCAATTCTACCTAAAGCATACTTAATAGTAGGTAACTCATGCCTGGAACTGTAAAACTAGTCCACTATTCATGACTGGTAAGATCATAGAAACTAGGAATAATCTATTATTATTAGTTTCCTAAATATGCATAATTTCTAATCGCATTATTAATATTTATCCTTATACCCACAGAAAAAGTGTAGCTCTCACCCTCATTAAAAATTCTTTTTTCTGCATCAGAGACCATTACAGAGAGCTGATTAAAATGTAGAAAGAAGCTGTGGGGTTTCCAACCCAAGTTAATATATCTACAAAACCTACACCTAAGGCTGGGGGAACACTGCAAAAGGAGGTGTGGAGGAACTGTAAGAGTTAGCGGGCCAAGATTATATTACAGGGAAGTTGCACCCATGAAATTTTAACATGAACACTTAAGCTTGATCTGCACAGTGACATCAGTTGGCATGCCAATGTGGATGGAGAAACTGTCACAAGTCCCTAGCTCTAGATGAAGAGTTACAGAAATCTCTCTCTCTCTCTCTCTCTCTCTCTCTCACACACACACACACACATACACACGCACTTGGGAATACTCATTAAATAATTAAAGGAAACAGAATCATGAATTTGAAAGGGATTGAGGGATCATGGGAGAAGTCAGAAAGAGGAAGTGACAATTATGTAAATAAAATATTCATGTTTGACTTTCTCAAAAATGGTTTTAAAGTAAAAATTATGGGAACAATAAGAAACATACACTCCAAAACAAAAAAAAAACCTTACATATTTCTAGCCCATAACATCAAGCTAATCAAGCATCATTAATTATCTATATCTATATGTGTGCAACTCTATATGTGATTCAGCATAGAAAACTTTCTATGTGTTGCCTTATCTCTGGGAAAGGCAAGTTGTGAGCTGACTAGAAGTAAAGGAACTCTTGAGGAAGTTGCAGCAAAGAACAACTTTTGGTGGGAAATCATACATAGATAAAAGAAGACATAATGTTTGATACCTAAAGGTATATTCACTGAAGGAGGCAAGCTTTATTTCTTGCTGTATAATGTATCATTTTTATGAGACATCGTCTTGCATTGTGAAATGATTATCGAAAGCTAAACTTGCTAACCTCCTCTTCAACCCTATGAGTGCTGGGATTACTGGCATTTAGGATGATATTTTGATAAAGTAAAGACATAAAATTCTTAGAACAATGCATAAGGGTAAATTTAGAAATTGATTCTTCTAAAAGAAACCCAAAGGAGAAAAAAATAAAATGAAAAAATAAAGACCACTTTGTTAAACATAAAGTTTCTAATTCTTTACAGATAAAGAATTTGTAAAGAACACCTGTAAAATAGGGCAAAGCATTCACAGATTGTATGTTAGACGAGAGTCTAACATAGAAAATACACAAAGAACACCCACAGTGTAAAAACATTCACAGCAAAAGGAGATCCAGTTTAATCTTTATAAACCCATGAATTAGGGAGAAGAAAGAAAGGGTTAGACCTGTTAGTCCACACAGTGGGCTAGAGACTGTGGCTGACAAGCTGCACTTTCCTCAGCCTCTTTCAGCTGGTGAGACCATTTGCAGTGGTTTCCTAGACAAGGTGTGACAGCCCTGGAGGGCCAGAGTCAGCTGGAACTCTGTGGGAATTAGCAGCAGCTGGTGGGGACAATGAATTATTTTACAAGGAGCTGCCTTTGAGCTGTAGTTTCCGGTTATGTAAAAGGAGTGTGAGAAATGTGTTGAGGACCCCGAAATTCCTCACTGCTGAGCACTGTAGGCTATAACAATGTGCCTCTGCTACTATGTCAGCCATTGAGGGCAGAGAGGAGATGACTCCTGAACACTTCAGGGTAGTTTCATTGGTATCTGCCCTTCTGTTCATTGCCCCGCCACCTTAAGTGTCACAGTTTGACCGAGAAATGTCCCTCAGATGCTCATCTTGGAACGTTGGGTCCTGACCTGGTGGTGCCATTTTGGAAGGCTGGAGAACCTTCAGCGGACTCTCACTGTAGGAAGTGTGGGGGTTAGCCAGGTCCCACTTCCTAATCATGTTCTGCTTCCTAAGAGTCAGTCACCCTCCTGGTTCTTTCGCCATGCTTTCTGTGTGCTGCCATGTCTGTCCCATCATGGAGAACTATCTTTCAGGTGCTATAAGCCAGATTAAACCCCTTTTCCTTCAAGTTGCTTTTTTTAGGTTATTTTACAACATCAACAAGAAAGTAACTAAGACAGAATGGATTAGTCTGTCAGTTGATGCACCAAGGTAATAGCTTTCCATGCTGCTTAAGGTAGGTTAGCTTTGTCCAGGAATGCCCTAGAGGAGCAGGCTGTTCTATAATCCTCCAAAGGATTAGTGCCACACAGCTTTATCAGTGTCCCACTTTTCTTCCTCCCACCCTC
>LOEQ01006191.1:119231-134276 GCA_001685075.1 Bramus lutescens | reverse complement strand
TTCCTCCCTCCCTCCCTCCCTCCCTCTCCCTTCCTTCTTTCCTTCCTTTTATTTTTCTTATTTATTTATTTGTTTGTTTGTTTATTTTCTCCGCCTCAGAGGAGATGCTTCCTGAGGATTTGCATATCATGAAATTCCCGAGCTTTAGGAAAAAAAAAAAGTTGGGACACTTCCTATGTCAATAGTGGAAAGAAATGTGTGCTGTTTACACCTTACTGACTGAGATTTTAATTCTGTCTTCTCTTCTACTGTGCGGGTTGCCTGTTCTTGCTGTGACAAGATCTCTAGGAAGCCACATCATGGAAGATTCATTTGGTTCACAGTCAGAGGGAATCACAATATTGTAAACTCCAAAGCAGAGAAGGAACAGGAGAAGGGACTAGGCTATAAAGCCTTGACCACCCTCCGCTGATTCACTTTCTTCAACAAAGCTCCACCTCCTAAAGGTGCAGCCACCTCTCCAGACAGTGTCATCAGCTAGGGAACAAGTGATCAAGCACGTGAGCCTGTTGGGGGCATTTTATATTCAAACCACACCTGCCTTGTATTTCTGTTTCCTAATTTAAATGGAACGGTGTCACTCTTTTTAACACACATAGCCCCTGTGAGGAGCAATGTGATAATATTTGTGAAAATGTTTTGGAAACCATAGATATTACTTTTCATAACCATATACCTAGTCAGCTTCCTTTTTGTTCATTTTAATGATATGAAGATCAATAAACATTGGGGACATTACTTTACTCTCTTGCATAACAAACCTTTTTCTGGAGAGACCCTGCACATATTTCTATTCACCCGAGAGAGGGAACCCATGACAGACCAAAGCACAGATAGCACCAAGTCCAACTAGATGAGCTAATGTGTCTTATTGGGGTTACTTAGAGAAATATGGGTGAGGGGTTACTTACAAAAGCAGAGATGACTCAAAAACCGGCTGCATCAGCAAAGCCCACCCAATGTGGGTGACAACTTGGGGACCTGGTGTGCACTGCACAGCCTGCAGGCAGCTCAACAGGCTGGAGAGTGTCCTTTCCTGGTCCCTCAGTTGGTCAAAGCCTCTTCTAGGCAGCTGAGATAGTGTTTTTTCCAGGCACTTGGTCAGGTCTCAGTCTTCTTTATAGCTTGGCTCTGCTTTTCTGGGAGGGACTTGCAGCTTTTATTCTTCCCAGTAGGGAGGGGCCTAGTGAATCTGGACAGTTTCAGGGACTTTCTGAAGGTGTTTTGAGTTGTTTACCTTCCCCTTCTAGGAGTTTCCCTGAAGGACTTAATGCTTTAATATTAGAGGAAATGGTTACACAACAACTTCCTTGAGAGATTTCTGTGCATAGGTAAATTTGTGTATAAATGTATGTATATGTCAATGTGATTTAGTGAATGTTTGTATGTATATGTGTTTATATGTGTGCATGTGTGTGTATGAGGCTGTGCATATATATGAGTGTATATATGTAAATATGTATGTGTATATGTGCATGTATTTGTGTATGAGTGTGTTTGTGTGTGTATATATATGAGTACATGTGTGCATGTGTATTTATATACATGTGTAGGTATAAGATTTTGTGTATGTATGTATATATATATGAGCATGCATATGTGACTATTTTATGTATATGTGAATGTATGTATATGTGGTTATATTTGTGTGTATGCATGTGATTGTGTGCCTACATGAGTGTGTACATGTCTATATGAGCGTGTATGTGTATAGGTTTGTGTGTATATTATTGTGTGTATGTGTTTGTGTGCTTATGTGAGTATGCTTGTGTGTATTCTATAACTATCTCTGGGTGTGTGTGCACACACAGAAGGAAATATTCTAGTCACCTAAGATTATCACAGGGCTGGCAACAGTAAATGACAGGCTGCTGTCCTCTATTCACACTTTTAAAATCTTCACAACAAGCTTTTCCATCTGACAACAGGACTGGTAATGTTTCGCGAATCGCACTGTTCCCAGTATTAACCCCTGACATTCCATTTGTATTTTAAGCTTACTTGTGTGACTCCTCCGTTCTGAAGGGTACAGTGGGGAGGATTTCACTGGTGGTGACTTCCTGGGCAAGCCTTCTAGTGGTTTCTTTCTCGCATAACACTGAGTTAATTTTGTCGTTAGCATTTCAGGGAACACCCAGAGGCATTTTAAGTAAAATACAAATTAGAAAACTCAGCTGTTTTAGTTACTCTTTTCTCCAAAATTTGAAAAGAAATCACTATCAAATTACCCAAGTCACATTTTTTCCTTTTGAAACTCCCAGAGCTGCTGTCCTGAGTCTCTGAGACTCCGTTTCTTGCCCAGAATGATGCCTTCTTTGCAGCAACAATACAGAAAACCTGAAGTACGGTGTACTTAGGGAAGAACAATTTCTTACAAAGCACCAGGGAGAATTTTACTTAGCACTTGGCACACACTTCTTCCATGCTGCCTCCTGCAGTTCTCAATGTGCAAATTTATATTGCACCTGCATGGTTTCATTTATAGGAAGCATTTGGTCAGATTCAGCTAGCTAAACTGATGGAGGATCATTCAACTGAAATCATGAACAGGGGATGGATTACAGGCATATACTTTGTTCTTGTTAAAATATTTTACCTGTATTTATTCATTTAGTGCTCATGTATGTGTGTGTGTGTCTGTGTTTGTATGCACACATGCACACCATGTTATATGTGGAGAGGTCAAAGGACAAGTATGAGGATTTGGTTCTTGCCATCAACACTGGGGCTTTTAGGGACGGAACTCATGTCTTCAGATTTGGGCACAATCATTCATACCGTCTGAGCCACCTTATGGGAGGGACCATTTCTCTTAATTTTTAAAGACAATCACTTTATTGATTCTTAAATATGTAGTGTGCTAAACACATTAAATACATTATTTAACGCCATCCTCCACTGTATTATTCCAGAAGGTAGTGACCATTACAGTAGCTAATTTACCAGGAAAGGAACATATTTAACTATGTTAAGAAGTAGTTAGGTTTTCACAGAGGATGAATCCCATTAACTATTAATTAATTTAGTCTTAATTAATTAATGGAATACATTAGAACATATGCTTTATTTCACCTGGAAAATCTTCCCAGCATGAAAATAAAAAGCAAATTTCATGCCTTTATAGTATGCCAAGTATTAAAATTCAATTAATTATTGAAATTGATTCTAATAATTAACACATGCAGCAACTTATTCTTGATAGCTCTTTAGTAGATATAAAAACTGAAGCCAAGGATGTTGATGGAGCAAATCTAAGATTAAAGAACCCTTTTCTCAGTGCCAGACTTGATTGTGCAAAAAAGCCATATCTGAATGACTGTAGAGGAAGGAATTGGCATCAGGCAACTATACCATGCTATTAGTTGTGCCAGCGTTGGTTAAGGCCCACTGCAAGATGCTTTTGCTCGCAATGCCAACTGTGGAATCACCTCTATTCTGTGCAATTGGCTATGGTACTTTATGTCCACAGGGGTAGACATATCTTTACATCTCAGTTTCTGTGTATCCTCAGGCCTTTCCATGATAAAATACATGTGGTAGTCTGAATGAAAACAGCCCCATGGGGAATGACACTATTGGGAGGTGTGGCCTTATTGGAGTAGGTGGTGCATTGTTAGAGGAAGCGTGTCATGGGGGAGGGTGTTTAAGTTTCAGAAAGTCAAGCCAGGCGTACTGCGTCTCATTCTCTTCTTGCTGTGTGCAATGCAGATGTAGAACCCTCAGCTACTTCACCATCTTGTCTACCTGCATGCCACCATGCTTCCCACCATAATGATAATGCATAAAACCTCTGAACTATAAGCCAGCCCCAATTATACATTTACCTTTATGTCTCTTCACAGAAACAAACCCTAACTAAGACAACACTTAAAGCACAGAGATTTGCGTACACTTGAATGTCAGGGTAGCATTCACTCTGCTGTATCAATGTGGGTTCATTGGATTGCGGTCCCCTATACAAATGTGATGGGATGCTCATAGATTGGGGATGTATAGAGTTTTAACGATCCTGGAACAGTATAAATTTGTGCTCCCTTCTCAAGATGAGATTAAGCTTTTAGCTTTCTAGACTATTCAGGCTTATTGGTCATGATGGTGTGTATTAAAGAAAGCTCTTTTTAGACTCATTATTCTCTCTTAACTGTGATACAAGCTGTTAGAGCCCGAGAAAGTTTCCATGGACATGGGTTGGTTGAGTTTGCTGGGACTCTCTTCACCACTTTCTTTGCTGGTAATGTGGAGCCCTGATGTATCTGGGGAGGTGAGAATACAAATACTGACACATCATGCTTTTCTTACTGTTGTCATTAAAATGTTCCAACTTTTCTTTCTGGATTTCAACATCCTCCTATAGTTACTCTCCTCAAAATACAGCTACCTAAACACTGCTCTGATTGTTTCTTTTGAAGGAGGAAGAAAGTGTTGGGCACTTCAATTTAGCCATCTTAGAACAGGAACATTGAAACTTTCTTAAACTCATCTCTATCCCTTATGTACTGAGAAATTCAAGCTTTTGTAACATTGAATACAAGTCACTTTTATAGATTCTATCTATTCCTGATGTAGAACCAAAGAAATGTGCTGCTAAAGTCTAAGAGAAGTTTTTTTTTTTAATTTTCAACAGAGGATAGACAATTATCTAATCCTACAAAGAACTCTTGAAGATAAGGTACATGAAAATTTGCCCCCATCCCCTATAACTGGTGTCTTAGGGTTTTATTGCTATGAAGAGACACCATGACCATGGCAATTCTCACAAAGGAAAACATTTAATTGGGGCTGGATTATCATCATGGCAGGAAATATAGAAGTGTGCAGGCAGACATGGTGCTGAAGGAGCTGAGAGTTTTGCAGGCAGCAAAAATGAATACTGAGACACACTGGCGAGATGAGCTTATGAGAGCTCAAAGGCTGCCTCCACAATGACACACTTCCTTTACAAGGCCATACCTACTCCGGTAAGACCACACCTCCTATAATACCACTCCCTATGGACTAATTATTCAAGCTTACGAGTCTATGGGACCATACCTATTTAAACCACCACAACTGGTAACAAGCTTTGTTCTTTTTTTATACCAGATAAGTGAGAATTATTATAATTCATTCATTGGTAAAGTGAAATGTCAACTGAAAGGCAATCTATCAAAGATTAATTAACAAATAAATCAGAGTAACACATATTTAATAACATCTTAGTAGGAAATTGCAGCCTCTGCCCACTTTACTCATTGCAGATGAGGAAATGGAAGTTCTAGGAAAACATGACTCTTGGTGATGATTAGATACGGTGCCCAAGTTTATAGGTTTAAATGCTCTGTGACTATACCACACTTATTTCTTACTCAAAAGAAATGAAGAAAATGTCTTTTTTGCGTAAAACAATGCCAAAATAAGATGCTGATTGACGATGATGATTATAGTGATGATGATGATAATGAGAGTGATAGTGATGATAATAATGTCCATCTTGACACATTAGCCAGGATTCTTCAAAGAAGCACAAGAGACAGAATATGCATGCATGTGTGCAGAGTGAGAGTTTAATTTTCACAAAGAAGTTGTGTTTTCAAAATTGTTTTAAAAGATTGCTTTTGTTTGAAAATTTCAGACATGTATACAATGCATTTTCACCAAATTCCATCTGTTTCTTCCTTCCTTACTCCTCCCACACCTGTGCCTCTTCTCCCTCCCAGCTTCATGTACTTACAGAAGCATTAGGTAGACTCTGTGCATTAGAGAGTTACTTTAAGGAATTAACTAACAATTACAGAGACTTGACATGTTCTCTACAGGGCAAGAAGCAGACAGAGACCCAGGAAAGAGATTTGAAGTGTAATTCCTTGGTGCCATGGGAGATCATTGTTCCATCACCTAAGGCCTTCCTCTGACTGCAAATCTTGCTTTACTGACCTGTTTTACTCAGACTCCACTAATTACATGTTAATCTCATCCAAAATAGAAGTATCCATAAAAGTGTTTGAAGGGTCTTTTGGGCTGAGTATCTGGGCACCACAGTTAAACCAATTTGACTCATGAAATTAGCCATTACTTATGGTCAAAACTAATCAAAGACTGAAGCTGGAGAGGTAAATAAATGGGTAAGTGCTTTTGCAGAACAAGTTTATATCCAAGAATCTGTATTAAAATTCAGGACGTAACTGAATGCACCATCTGGAAGGCCAGTGCCATGGGAGGCAGAGATAGGAAGACTACCGAGGCTCTCTGGCCACCAGCAAAACTCTGGGTTTATTGAGAGGCTCTGTCTCAAAAAATAAAGAAGAGAATGACAGAACAGGACATCCAGTGTCTTTTTCTGTCCTGGGTTCTCTGTTCATGCATATAGACATACATACTCCTACCACACACGCGCGCGTGCACGTGCACGCGCGCACACACACACACACTGCAATATTTAATTAAAATAAGTAAAATTATCCAATTTTTGTTTGTTAGTTGAGTGTTTTTCTAGGATACATCTTGTTCAGACAACATCTTCTACATCCTTTTCCTCTCCATTTTTGTTGACATCAGTGCCATCACTCCTTACCTTCCTAGCTTGACTTGACCAAGACTAGAAGTGTACATTATGAAGCAGGAGGGGTGTGTTACTTGGTCTGAGAGTTTAAAAACCTGAAAACCAGCCTACAAACCACAATCCCAGAGAACTTAGACAACAATGAGACAGTAAGAGAGACTTGCATAGATCTAATCTACATGGGAAGTAGAAAAAGACAAGATCTCCTGAATAAATTGCAATCATAGGGACTTTGGGGGAGGGTTGAAGGGGGAGGGGAGAGGCAAGGAGGGGAGTAGAGAAAAATGTAGAGCTCAATAAAAATCAATTAAAAAAAACTGTGTCCTACAAAGATATAATATTCTTCCTCCTTTTCCTTACCAGGGGCTTTCTTGCCTCTTTATTTGAAGTTCTGCAGTAACAATGAAATTAAAATGATTGCTATGGCAGGGGAATTTTCTGGTTCAGATACGATTATACCCTTTCAGTGGATTTTTTTATTTTAGTAAATATTCATTTAGCAGGCTCACGTAGCAGAACTAATGATTACAATTTTGTCTCAAACAGAGGAGGAGACAAATACTGTAATTATATAAATTACAAACCAAATAACCTAATTAAATAGAGAAAGAAAATCTGCAATAACCACCTAGGTTTAGAACAGTTAACAATGTACAATAAAGTAGCCCACGATTTTAAGAGACACGGCAATATCTGATTTATCAAGAGGTACATGCAATAAACAAGAACATTTTTACTTGAAAATAAACAGGCTTCATGTATACTAAATTAACCTCAAATGACCCCTCAAGTGTCAGAATGCAGAGTTTGGTTTTTGTTTTTCTTTAGAGAATGGAAAGACACAAATTTCAGCTATTCATTCTAGGTCAAAAGAACATTAATATTTATTTGTGAGAATTTAAATGCTTCTATCTATCTCAAATTCCAGAAAACATTTATAATTACAGCCAGTTCATGGTATCTAAAACATGAAAAAACTCAGTTCTCAATTCTTGGCTTATGTCAGTTTCTCTAGCACAATGGTTCTAAACTCCTGAGGTCACATATCTGCTATTTGCATATCATATATTTACATGATTATTCATAAGAGCAGCAAAATTACAGTTAAGAGGTAGTAACAAAATAATTTTATGGTGGGGGTCACTACAACATGAACTATATGAAAGGGTCGCAGCACTAGGAAGTTTGAGAGCCACTGCCCAAATCAATTAATTTACGACTCATTCTGAATTCTCTAGTCATTTCCATGAAGGTTAAGGTGGCATGTCCCCCTCAAATAGAAACTATACTTTTATCCTTCTTCCTATTCTTATAACATATTTAAAACAGTAGTGTCTGTTATGCTGTCTTGTGTGGTAAAGATTGAAGGACTTGCTTGGGGGTCTTTCCAGAAGTCTCTTAGAGCTTAAGATCTTGTTTCAAAACATTATGGAATGTATACTCTATCTTAGGTTCTCATCAGATATAGTCAATCCCCAAATCTTTGTAAAAGACATTCTTTAATACTTTAACAGTTTCTTTATCATTGCTTTGGAAAAAACACACCTGAAAGAAACATTGGAAGAATGGAAAAAAGCAAAGAAGAAAGGAGCAGGGCAAGGAAGAAGGAGGAGGGCTTTAGCTCTGAGTTTTAGAAGGTGTAGCTTGTAGGCTCTTGTTCCTACTACACCTGCGATTGGAAAGCAGAGGACAAGACAGATGCTGGTGTTCCACTTGCTTTATCCCTTTTCTCTATTTACTTAATGGAGGGGCATCCTGATCTGAAAACACACTCACAAGCACCCCCAGAGCTGTGTCTTCCAAGTGATTCTAGATAGAGCTAAGTTGACACTAATGATTAAACATTGCATATGCAATTTTCAGGCTGCTGTAGTCAAGAAAAATTCTATGTTGCTGACTTGAATCATAGTCCAATCTTTCAACAGTTTACATCTGTGACTTTTTAAGCTTTCAAGGTTGTGCTGGGAGATGGCTCTGACGTTAAGATCACTCCCTGCTCTTCAGAGGCTTCACGTTTCATGCCCAGCACTTGCATGGCCTTTTTCAGCAATCTCCACCTTCAGGTCTATTAGAGGAGTAAAAGACTAGCCAAGACAGTTTGGCTCTAGAGCTGCAGTATTCTAACTCTTGCATCAGCTTTGGAAGGTACAGTTTCTTCTGGGTACTTTCATTCAGAAGATCTGTTTTCCTGCATTAAGTGACATAATATTTTGAAGTAGTTTGTACCCAGTATTTGATATACAGAGAACAGTGAATACATTTATTATTTTTTAATTATTTCTCTCTGATACTGGGCAAATGACAAAATGCATTTTGCTTCAAATGGAGACTTGACCATGTAATCGCTCAATTGTATTAATTATGTGTTTTACAATGACTTGTTTTTCAAACTGAAGAGAAGGCAAACTGGATCAACTTGTAGGCAGGAGACTGTTGGAAAGGCATTCAGTTTATCAGCCGCTGAAAACTGCTTTTAATATAAAAACAAAACAAGCAAACAAAAACATGTGGGGTTGTGGTTACTGCCTTGCTTTAATTGGAACTCTTTAAAATATCAGAGAGGTCCCTGAAAGCAACAGATCTGAATGTTTTGGACACCTGGTGATGAGTTCTTCATGAAGAAATTGGAAAAAGCCACAATTCCTCCCTGTAGAGATGCTCGTTGTTTTAGATTCCTTTGCTCTGCCTGAAGAAGTAATACCTGTGATCGCTCCTGCACTCATTCACCCTGCAAACTGCTGCCAGGCCACCTCGGTTCTGGGCAGTGAATCAGGATTTTGTCACGTCACAAATATCCATAACACCTAAGTGATTTTACGTAAATAAACATTTTCTTTTTGAAGAACAAAACTCAAATCTCAAACTAAGCCTCTCATTGATCCTAGAATTCCAGAAGCAAGCAACTGTATCACAGTCCATCAATCCAAGTTGTCAGCTCTCCTGAATCTCTAAGGAAAGTCTGCTCTGCTCCTGCTGAACATTTAAATAGGAGTGAGGAAGACTGGAGGTAGAGACTCCTGTGGGTGCCTCCTTGGGTGCTTCTTTTCGGGTTGGATGCTAAGCTTAACTCCAGTTCCATATTCAGTAAAGATGTCACATTCCTTATATCTCTCTCTGCCGAGCCCTATGGTGATAGCAAAGGATATGGATTAATTTTGAATTCCCTTTCTATTTTAAATCACTTCTACTATTGGGTGAAGTTTTGTTGGGAGAGAAAGGGAGGGGAGAGGAGGGGAAAAGGAGGGGAGGAGAGGAGAGAAAGAAGACCAGAGAGGAGAAGGAGATGGGGGATGAAATAAGACAGGTAGTAATGAAATAAAAGATAGGAGAGAGAGAGAAAGAGAGAGAGAGAGACATTAGAGAAGAGAAAGCATGTCAATGACAGTTATAGACATACAGAGAAAAGATAGGGAACAGAAGAGGAGAGAGAGAGAGAGTCTCTCTCTCTCTCTCTCTCTCTCTCTCTATCTTTATTTCATTAGCTCTGAGACAATTTCTCCTTCATGCACCCATCCAGACCTATCAGTGGAATTTCACAGCACAGGAAACTGATAGCATTGTAATTATCTCCACTCAGCTTCCTGATTACACCCAGGCTTGGCAGTTTGCAGGTTAATATAGTCTCTTTAATTACAATGATAAGGCTTTATAAAATATTCTGATCTAGAAACAACTTAGTAACCACATCTTAATTAAGGATTCTGCTCACTGACTTCCAGATCTATTAAGGACATTCTAGGCATGGTGCTTCTTTCTCCATATAGAGAATAAGTTGTTTTGCTATTTAAGTCAGTGGATGAACATTAGCTCATTAGACTGGCTTTAGTTACAGTAAAGACATTAAACCCACACTGACACCACAAGCATTGTCGTAGTTAGAAAACTAGGGAACTGTCTAAGTAAAGATGTGACAATTTAGCTTTCACTTATTTATTAAACTGCTTTCCCTGCGACCCATGCTGTACTGAGAAATGGGAGTGTCATGCCTACTCTCACCGTTGGCACCATGGACATGGGCTTGAAATAGTCTGTACTTTGATAAGTTTTATTGGGCATTTTGAGATGGTTCTAAGCATCCTCATCTCTTTCTCTGTAGATGCCAGTAGCAGCTCCATCCCATTGTAATGGTGAAAAATTGTCCAGACAATGACAAAAATTGTTCTTCACTGAGATCTGCTGATGAAAAGAATAATGATATAATTCCAGATTAACTTTTAAGGCAAATTCTGTGCTTTTCCCCTAGCAGATGTAACTTTTAGAATACTATTTGAATTTTTGCTACATTTTATTTAGTGTGTGTGTGTGTGTGTACAAATGCTTGTGTCTTGGTACAAGTGTGACGGACAGTTAGCAGGAGTACATTCTCTCCTTGCTATGTAGGACTCAAGGATTTAACTCAGGTAGTCAGGCTTGGCAATGAGTTCTTCTACCTACTGAGCCACCTCTCCAGTCGTATTTGAACTCTTAATTACTGTATTAAATCAGGCCATTATTCACACTACGTGGTGCTGCTGTGAGAATCCAATGATGATTCTTGGTGCTCAGTAAGCTCTCAAAATAAGAGCTATTATCAATATTATTTGTTTCCTCAACATAATCTTCATCTTATAGTCTTCTTATGTAGGCAAAATAATAAACAGATAAACAAAATAGGAACAGGCTGCTCTCTGCAGCTGATGATATCTAACATGGTTAAGGACTGCTCCACGATAGGTTATAGATACAAATGCAATTTCTCCTTTTGTTTCTTGTTCTATTGGACAACTTCCTCTTTGTTCTAGCACATTCTCCTTTAAGGTATTTTACCATCTACAACATGAGGCCACATTTTAAAGATGTAACAATTCATGAACGTGTGGAACAAAACAAACTCAAAGAAGCTCAGTTCTTATCTGACCACCCTTCCCTTACACTGACCCCTAACCTCCACATGCACAAACATGCACAAGCAAACATGCCTGCACACACATGTGTACACATACACACAAACCACTCACAACTAAAAATGAAGAAGTAATTCAGACTTTTAGGTAGTAACATGATGAACAGATCCATGGCTCTGCCTACATTGAACAAACATAGAGACTGGAGGATTAGCAAAGAATTTTAGAAAGCTTTTTATGTAGGAAATATGGGAGAATTTATGAACGCAAAGTTAAAAATAAAGTTTTAAATACAAGATGAATGCATGATTTTTTGAGACACTTGGAAAAGATAGTGTTTTCCAAGGCATCTCCAGACTTTCATCATTGGAGCACTGTTGGTATGATATATTCTCTAGAGAGGACCATAGGACCCATTTATGTTTAGAGAACATGACACTGATATGGAAATCCTGGAAGGACCAGAAGGCTATTGTTGGACACCCATAGGCTATGAGTCAACACAAAATGGCTGACACCTGATTTCTGGTGAAGCCAAAATGAAATGATGATACAATCTGTTATTCCAGCCAGAGTGCCATTTTTGTTTGTTTTTTGAATACATGGTTTTGAGGTTAGAAATAAATACTTTTGCCTTTGCTAGCATGTTTCTGTGTGTGTCTGTTTGTAGGCTTGTGTTTATAGCTCTATATGTTGTGTGCTGGTCTCTGTGGGTGTCTAGACAGATCTGTGTGCAACCTGTGCATGGCAGTGCATGCTCTGATGCCTGTAGACAGCTGCCCACGTAGAAGTCTTTGCACAGAGTGAATGTATTATTACCTGCTTGTGACTCCTCCAATTTTCTTCAACCTCCCGTGACCCTTCTCTCTTCCTGACATCTGACCTTGTACCTCGAATCCTCCTTTCCCCAACTTTCCTGGAAAGACACATGAGTAAATTTGATTGTAACTAGAAATTTTCATGGTTTATTGATTATATCAATTTCTTTTTTAAAAAAGTTACATCTTCAGTCTTTCCAAAATATTTCTAGAAAGATCTCCGTTTTTTAAAGCATCATTTACTGGTTAAATATAGAAGCCAGGATTATTTTGACTGTTTATAAGCTATGGGAAATTGGGTTCTAGATACTTAGGTGAGAATGGTGACAAGATTAATGGAGAATGAAGGACACATGAAGCTAAACCTAGACAATGCATTTGACTTTACCTGCTGAACTTTTAAGTCAGAATGAGTTTGGAGCCTTAAGGAGACCAGTAGAGGCCCAATGAAGACATAGAGAGATACCAATGTAGCCATAGGCAATTGCTTGATATCTTGATGGTTTAACTCACACCCATGTGCTTAACTACTATACTTCTGACACAGAACATGTTGCCTCTAGGGGGGTGTTGATGCATGATGATTCTCTCCTCATCTTTAATTATAGCATTGCCATTGATTTCTTTAAAAGGTAAAGTACTAGCCTATTTTTTACAAATTGCTATCTTTCTAAACTTTCTAGATTTTAAATTTTTAGCAGTTTATGTATAAAGAATGTACTGTGATCATATTGACTTTTCATTACCTTCTCTAACTTCTAATGACCTTTTGCTTTTTCCAACTACTTCCCTCTTTTTGTGTATGTAAAGATAATAAATCAAAGAATTAACACTAGTGAGAATTTCCTTCATATTCCACAGGCAGGTTTTTCTTCTTCTATATTGTCTTTGAAAAAAGTTACTGGAGTTCAGAAATGTTAGATTTTAGTGGTATTATTTTCTCATTTGAGGTGGGTCAGTTGATTTGGGATTCCCCTCTGTATGCTGTGAATACCAATGGTTAATAAAGAACTTCTTTGAACCTATAGCAGGGCAGAACTTAGCTGGGCAGGGAAAACTAAACTGAATGCTGGGAAAAGGAAGGTGGAGTCAAAGAGAAGCCATGTAGCCCTGACGGAGACAGATGCCAGAACTTTACCCGGTAAGCCACAGCCTCATGGCGATACACAGATTAATAGAAATGGGTTAAATTAATATATAAGAGCTAGCCAATAAGAATCTAGAGATAATGAGCCAAACAGTGATTTAATTAATACAGTTTCTGTGTGATTATTTCAGGAGTCTGGGCTGCCAGGAAACAAACAAGTAGCCTCTTATACAACAGGCAGTAAGAGACAACCTAACTTCTAATTCCTGTTTTCTACATGAAAATGAATAAAGAAAGAAGAAAAACTTGACTGAAGAGATCCCTCAGTGGTTAACAGCACTTGCTGTTCTTGCTGGGGACTCAGATTAGGTTTCCAGTATCTCTACCATAGCTCACAAGCATTGGTTACTCTAGTTCTAGGGCATCCAATACCTTCTCACCTCCATGTGCAACAGAGTTGCATATGGTACACAGATTTACATGGGAAAAAGAAAACATTTAATTGGGACTGGTTTACAGTTCAGAGGTTTATTCCATTGTTGTCTGTTGTATGAAGGCTGCTTGTTTGTTCCCTGCTTCCCAGAACCAAAATAATCACACAGAAGCTGTATTAATTACAGCACTTGGCCTACTAGCTTATGCATATTTATATCTTACTCTTATCCTTAAATTAACCCATTTCTATTATTTTATATTTGGCCACAAGCCTTGTGGCCTACTAGCAAGGTTCTTACTGGTAGTTTGTGTCTTTCCCCTCTGGTGGCTACATGGCGTCTCTCGACTCCGTCTTCTTTCTCACAACATTCATTTTAGTCTTCCCTGCCTAGCTCTACTCTACCCTATCACAGGCCAAGATATTATTTATTCATTAACTAATAAAATCAACACATATACAGAAGGGCTTCCCACACTGGTTGTCATGCTGGGAAGCATGCTGGCTTGCAGGCAGACATGGTAATGGAGAGGTAGCTGAGAGTTCTGCATCTGTATCTGCAGGCAGCAGGAAGTGATGGTGACACATTTGCCAGGCTTGGGTTCTGAGACCTCAAAGCTTGTCCCCTAGTGACACAGGTCCTCAAGCAAAAGCCACTCTTACTCCAATAAGGTCACACATCCTAAAAGTGCCACTCCATATGGACCTATGGAGGCCTTTTTTATTCAAATTACCACAGGTGGTAAGAACCAACCTTAGATTTTCTGGAAGAGCAGAAAGTGCTCTTAACAGCAGTGCCATTTCTGCAGCTCTTCTATTTCTAAAGCAAAAGTATCTCTACCTATCTACCTTTCTATCTGTCTCTCTATTTATCTATATGAATGTCTTCTCAAGGGACTGATTTTGAATTCTGTGGTCACTGGATTAAAATGAGGTGGACATTTTGAAAAATGTAGTACTTATTACACACATATTAAAGGATATTGATGTATCAGTTTTCAAACTACCAGTTGTATAGGTAGAAAACCTAAGCCCTGGGTGGGGGTGACATGTGACTGTCTAGGATCATAAAGATAGAGCCAAGGTGAAGATTTAATGATTATTCTGGGTTCCTTGGTATAAGGATTCAAGTCTTGAGAATCTGATGAATTCTCACATGCCATGTGTGTTCTTGCGGATGCTGTGCAGACATAACCGAGCTGCCTCAGAGGAAGCTAAGCTGAATGTGTACTTCCAACCTCACCCTGTCACTGCTCCTTCAGTGTCTCCTCTTTCAAGCCACACTT
>LOEQ01006191.1:86553-101174 GCA_001685075.1 Bramus lutescens | reverse complement strand
CCCCAAGCTCCTAACTTTTGCCTGGCCATCTTGCCTACTTCCAATATTCAGGAGCTTCTCTAGGATCATGAATTATAGGATGTATGTCGGAAAGAGATATCTTGATAGAGGAAGCCATTATGGTATTTGAGAGTCAGCAAAGTCTGGTAGATCACTTTAAAGCAGGACTAAAGCCTCCTCACTCTATCTAGGCAGTAAATATCCCTACAAGAGTATGGGCTCCAAATAGCCAGTTCAAATAGTAGGGATAAATCCTGGATTCACTGCCAATAGCCCCACAGACTGTCTCAACCACACAATCTGGGTTGTTTAGGGCTCCCCATAGGACCCCTTTGGCCAACCACTCAATTAGATGTAACCCAATTCCAATATTGAAAACTTAATTTTAGTGACATGACATGTCCATTTGGGGCTCTGATAAGTGGAAATTTCATTTATACCACCTTCATATATGTATATATTTTAGGAAACTTCTACTGCGTCAGTTTCCATACTACCCCTCAAATGACCCTTTTATTTCAGCTGTCTCATACCTTCCTCTCTTCACCTGATGCTCCTGCTCCAGCATCCCATCCATCCATAAATATCTATTCCAGTTCCCTTTCCTAGGGAGCTCTTTTCACCCAGACCCTTATTCTATACAGATTGTAGCTTGGTTACCATTGATTTAATATTCACATGTAAGGGAATGCATACTGTATTTGTCTTTCTGGGTCTGGGTTACCTCACTCAGGATGATTTTTCTCTAGCTCCATCAATTTTCCTGAAAATTTCATGATTTTCTGTTTCTTTTCTTTAAACAGATAAGCAGTAGTCCTCTGTCTAAATGCACCACATTTTCTTTATATAGTCTCCTGTTGGAGGGACATCTGTACATGGATATCATGAACAGAGCTTAAATGAACATGGCTCAACAAGTGTATCCTAGGTAAGCAGAAGCATCCTCTGGGTAGAAGCCTAAGAGTGGTAGAGCTAAATCTTGGAGTAGATTGATTTCTGTTTTCCTGATTTCCATAGGGACTGTACAAGTTTTCATTCCCACCAACAGTGGATGAATGCTTCCCATTCCTCATCCCCGGCAGTATGAACTACTATTGTTTTATTGATCTTACCCAATCTGGAGGGTTTAATATGAAATCTCAAAGCAGTCTTGATTTGCATTTCTCTGATGACTAAGAATATTGAACATTTCTTTAAATGTTTCTTAGTCATTTGAGTTTTCTCTTTGTGAGAATTCTTTGTTTAGATCTGTAGCCCATTTTGTTTTCTTGATATCTAGTTTTCTGAATTCTTTGTTTATTTTGCATAATAACTCTCTATCAGACATGTAGTTGGTAAAAATCTTTTATCATTATTTTTTTCCTGAATGGCAGTGTTCTTTGACATACAGAAGTTTTTCAATCTCCCAAGCTCTAATTTGTCAATTGTTGACCTTACTGTCTGTTCCAATGAGTTCAATACTATTTTCTACCTTATTTTTCTGTTAGGTCTATTATATCTGGATTTATACTGATATCATTGATCCATTTGGAGTTGAATTTTGTGTAGGGTGATGAGTATTGATCTATTTAGATTATTTTACATGCACCTGTCCAGTTTAATCAGCATCATTTATCAATTTTCCCATTTGTGTTTCTGGCCTCTTTATGAAAAGTAAGGTGTCCATAAGTATATAGATTTGTGTCTGGGTCTTCAATTTTATTCCATTGATCAGTATGTCTTTTTATAATTAATACTATTGTTTATAGCTCTGTAGCTCAACTTGAAATTGGAGATGGAGATACCTTCTGCAATTCTTTATTGTTATAGATATCCTGTTTTTTTCATTTATTTTTTATTTGTTTAAGATGCGGTTTCTACTTCCCATGTAGAATAGAAAAAGACAAGATCTCCTGAGTAAATTGGGAGCATGGGGACCTTGGGAGAGGGTTAAAGGGGAGGGGAGAGGGAGGGAGGGGAACAGAGAAAAAATGTAGAGCTCAGTAAAAATAATAATAATAATTTTAAAAAGAAGTTAAAAATGACAGTTCCTCCTAGCTGTCCTGGAACTAGCTATGTAGTCCAAGTTGGCCTCAAACTCACAGAAATCCAGCTGCTTCTGCCTCCCACGTGCTGGGATTAAAGGCACAAGCCACTACCGCCTGGCTAGTTATCCTTTTTTAATTTGTTTATTTTGTGTGTGTGTGTGTGTGTGTGTGTTTCCAGATGAAGCTGAAGATTGTTCTTTCGAGAATTATGTTGGAATTTTCATGGGATTTTCATTGAATCTTTAGACAGCTGTTGGTGGGATTGCCATTTTTTATTATAGCAATCCTACTGATTTATGTGCATGGGAAATCTTACTGCTAGAACTGTAGCTCCTATGTTCTCGCTATTTTTCTGTTTTCTTCCTCTATATGAATAAGTGTGTAGTGGGACGCTGGGTCTGTAGTGGGACACTGGTGTGTATATACTAGGGTCTTAGTGTATGCTTGCTTCCTTTTCCCATGAGTGAGCTAGGCTTTGTTTGAATAGTCCTTCAATCAACTGGCAAAATAAAACATGTTCTCTATCCTGTGTCTGAGCAACAGAAGAATGTTTGATATTTTATTAGAAAATGCCTGCCATATGCTAAGTACTTAATTCTTGTTGATGATTTATGTGAGCTATATCTACTCTTTCTATCATCCTTCTATCAGTTATGCCTTATGAAAATACAGCTCAAACATGTTATTTGCTCTGTTCACCCATTTTCCTTTGCCTGTGAGTATGTAATTTTATGCATAATAAGTTATGGCATTTACTAGGTGCCTATTACATGCTCCTGACATTCTACTCTGTATCACTAAGTTTGTGATTAATAACACTTTATATATGCTGGACTGGATACATGATCACTTCACTCCACTGTATGTGAACAATGTTATTCTTGGCTTATAGCAGGTAGACCATTCAGGCTCATTTTCTTTCCCTATATGTGAGTAATATACTAGAATGGGCAGTGGATGATTTTGAATGGCCCATTCATATCCTTTCATTCACGTGTGAGTGATACCATAATGTGTTATAACCTGACATAGATTAAGAACATATTGAACACATTTTCCTTGCTCCTCTGTGTGATTTGTGCTATGTTAGAGCAACCCAAATGGTACATGCTAATGATATACTAGGCAGCCTTTCAGACTTGATTCTAGCACAACCTTACTGTTGCATCAGAAAGGAAATAAGCATATGTGAGAGTAATGATGTGCTGACATTTGAGAAGTACAGGGTGTGAGCTCTTTTCCATGTCCTCTGAGTGAATGTTGTATCTGGCCTCTGGTAAGCACTGGAAGCTTGTGATACTGTTACATTCCCTACATAGGAGCTGCTCAATGTGCAAGTGAGTAAAATTGGAACAGAATGCTGTCTGGCCTAACTAGATGTTAGGGCACTTCTGTCTCTTTCCCTTATGGTTAATATTCTTTATACTGAAATATCATCTGTTTAATATTTGGCATTTACAGAATGGTGACTCCATTTCACGAGTACATTTCATGGTAGAATACTGTGTGGTATCCATTTATCATTGAAATCATTTGTATTTCATGTCCAATACAAGATGAAGATACTCATATAGAACATCGCATGCCCTGGCACTTGATGGATGCAGTATTTCTTTTTCTTGTGTGTGAACAACACTTTATTAAATATAGCCTGGTTTATAACTGATACTCTATGTTAGATCATTATTTTTCCATATTGGTATCTTCTATGTGCTTACTTTCCCCTGCTATGTAAATTATGTTACATTATAAAGTCTGGTCTATGCAAGATCCTTCATTCATGACTGTTTCTTTCTGCATTTTGTTAGTAAATTTGAATTTGAAAACTAACTGTATGATTAAAAAAGCACATAGTAATGACTGTTTCTTTTCCTCCAGTGGGAGCACTTTAGTTTACATTTTCAAGACAGCCTTTTTGTTCTCTTCCCTCTCTGCATAAACAGTCCTATACTGGAATAGTATTTGGTGTGTTTAAGGCACTCCATGCATGCTTTTGCTCTTTATCTCAGTAAGAGCAAAATGATACCAGATATACTACTGGTGGTATGAACAGAACCCTAATGCATACTTGATGCTTTCACTTTAATCCTAGCACGTGCGGCACTCCCATACTGCTGGCCACACTGGCGACTTCCTGCATGCTCAGCTCTTCATGGAAGGAGGCAGCTAGGGCGCAGCAGGACCTTGCAGATGCTGGTGGCTCCTTTCCTGCCTTTATGTTGAGCAGCACTGTGGTGCTGTGGCAGCTCTCCTTTACTAGGTGATCACAGTAGGCTCACTCCTTCCAGCTATGTGGCAGTGACATTAGCCTAGACAGCCTCTCTCCTGTCAGTTATGCTTAATGCAGTCCTTGTTTCCATCTTAGATGTGAAAAATCTTACTAGAAAAGGAGTTGAATGAAATAGACATTACATTCAGTGCGCGATTGTTTTACTAGAATGGTTCCTAGTGTAGACTAGGTATTTTATACATCATGTCTCCTTACCCCCCTGCAAGTATAAGGCTTCACATGCTCCAATGCTTGGTGGGGTGCTTTTCCTTCCATTTATGTGTAAGTAATGAGAAGCTCCAGAGTGCTTACATAAACTACCTCAGTATGCTTTTATCTGGCCCTTATATGAGACTTCTTCCTGGAAAAGACTAAATGCATGCATGCCTAACTTTTTTTTTTACAATTTATAGAGAAAAGATGGTGCTAAAGTAACAGCTGTAATGTGTCAGATGATTAATTCAAGCGTTTCCTCCCTTCAGCATGTAACTAATGCTGTGGTAAAATCATGCCTAACATATTCTAGGTTCCCAAAGTCATCTTGTTTCTTCCTCCATACCAATAGTATTTTTATATTAAATAGTGTCTGGCCTAAAATAATTCTGAATTAATGTTTGGTTCTTCTTTCCTGGGTATTTCCTATGTTGTATTTGTATAGGTGTGTGTGTGTGTGTGTGTGTGTGTGTGTGTATGCTGGGATACCAATGCAGGCATGTTTTGGTCTTATCTATGTAAGCTAGTAATGATATCCAACATTTATACCTGAGCCTTTTCCTGGGAAGACAACACATAAAGGTTTACTCAGTGCAGACAGAACTCAGAATAGTCCAAAGTAAAAATTACAACAAAGTACAACTTCAGGAATCAATGAGTATCTTGTCACTAATGTAGGAATGTATTAGAAAACTACCTTCCTTATCCTGGGAGGTTAAGACAGCCTTATTTTATCACTAACATTAGAACAATATCCTAGACTGCTATTGGGTACACTGCATATTCATTGCATACTTGTCTACTGCTTCTGTACTTGAGTTGTAGTACAATACAGCCTGGCATGTAGCTGTGCAATATATGCTGGTTTCCTTCACCCATCCTTAGTTATGCTATAAGAGGAAAGTTCCAGTATATCCAATGTTCTTAAAGAAACATAATTCCTGTCTTATGGTGTGTGATTGTTACTGTTGTTTGATGGCAGGTATGGATTACACACTTCATAGCACCCAGATGCATAGGACTATCCATGGGCTGATAGTAAAATGGCATTTAGTAGTGTAAACCAAACCATCTGCATAACTTTGTTCCCCTGTAGTCAAGAGTTGTCTTTAAACAGTACATGGAACACACAAGGTATTCAAATCATCTATATTCTCTTTTTTCATCACTGTGACCAATTAAATAGACAAGAAGCAACGTCAGGAGTGGAGTATTTATTTGGCTCGCAGTTTGAGAGGATAAAATCCATTCAGGCATAGGAAGCATGGAAGCAGGCCAGACCTGCTCGTGTCCATGGTGCTTGCATGCTATCTCACATCAGTAATTAGGAAGCAGAAAGAACTGGAGCTGTAACTCCTGGGTGGAGCTAATCTACAACCTGTAATACCACCTCTCAGTGACCCACTCCCTTCAGCATTTTTGGCCTTCCTAAATGTTTCACAACCTGAAAGCAGTATCAACTGCCTGGGGACCAAGTGCTCAAACATAATGATCTGTGAAGGACAGTGTACCTCCCATCCAAACACATAGTCAGTTATTTACCATAAGCATGCGAAGGTGTGAAGTAGAATGTACTCAGTAGGTATCAGTTCCCAAGAAGTGATGATGGTCTTCATCTATGTGTGAGGAAGCATGCCCATCAAAAGCAACCGGAGAAGTGAGGCTTAAATGCATACTGATTTATTCCCTATGGTGTGTGGATATTGTTATATTATAGAAGTGCTTAGAAGGCTGATGCTCCACACACGTTTGATTTGTCCCTTATGTAAGGAGTGTGATCCCTAATGATGTCTGTGTATACCCATTGGTTTGCCATTATCAGTTTCCCCTGCCTATTTGAGTGCAACTATATTAGGATAATGCTTATATATTACTGGACTAATCAATAGAATGTATGAATGAAAGATTTTTCCTTCCAGCAATATATTACTGTAACAGCATTTATTTAAGACCATGCATGCATTGTAATATTTCCTTAGCATAGAAATTTCTGAACTAGAATACTTAGGTTGCTTTTAGTGCTAAATGTTTGTTTCTTTCCTCATATGTGCAAGAAATGTACCCAAACATACCCAAAATATGGATTTTATTTTAGAACTCTAAAAATGGGAAAATGGGTTGCTTTTCAAAACACACAGAGCTTCCACTTCTGTGTGACTGATTATGGAATAGAATCAGTGTGCTAAATACTTAGTGAGTGCAATTTCCATTCTTTCTGTGTGAGAAAAGCATCCTTAGAATGGTCCATGTGTGTCGGACACTTTTATCAGCCTGTGACAATATCTGACAGAAGAAGCATAAGGAAGAAGAGTCTATTTTGCTTTTGTTTGAGGGCTGTGATCCATCCTCACGAGGAAAGTGTGGGGCAGGATGGTGGTGACATCTTAGTCAGGACGCAGAGGGTGACTACAGCTGCTCAGTGCCCTTTCTTCTTTCTACTCAGACCCAGAGTCTTCTCACCCTAACTAACCTAGACTAGAAAATCCATCACAGACATTCCCAGAGTTTTGCTTCCATTGTGAATCTGATGACTTTTTTTTTAAAACCAAGACAGGATTTCTCTTTGTCACAACCCTAGCTGTTCTGGAACTAACTCTGTAGACTTGGCTAGCCTTCCATTGTGAATCTGAATCCTGTCAAGTTGACAATCAAGATGGATAATACCTTTTCAATTCATAAACATTTCCTTCTTCTATGTCTGAGAAATGTTGTCTAGATTCCAGCTAGCATTTATTGGGTGCCATATATTCCATTCCCCTTTCTTTAGAAGAAGTCATAAAAATTGTGCTTGTCACACACAGGAGCTCAAGGACCACATACTTGTCACACACAGGAGCTCAATGACCACATACTTCTTCCCTTATTTGTGTTAATGTTGGTTGAGAATAACAGCTGACATGTACTAAGTACTCAGTTCATACTTTATATATATNTATATGGCTGATGCGCTTCTTGAATACTGATTAGTATAAAACAGTTGTTCAGTGAGGGTTTCTTTCTAGTGTGAGCAACATGTTACCTGGTGTCTTAATAGCTTTTCCATTACTATGACAAAACAGCATGGCCAATACAACTTACAGAAGGAAGACTTTAATAGAGGTTTATCATTACACAGGTATTGAAGTCTATCACAATCGTGATGGGGAAGAGGGCCGCAGGAAGGCATGACAGTGGAGAAGCAGCTTAGAGTTTACATTCTTATCAAAAATATGGATCAGAGAGAGAAAACTCAGAATAGCAGGAGCCATTTGAAACCTTAAACCCTTCTCTTATCGACACACTTCCTGCAACAAGGCCACACATTCTAATCTTTCTCAAATAGTTCCATCAACTGGAGACCAAGTTTTGAAACATATGAGCCTATAGGAACCATTGTCAGTTCCAACACCACCTCTGGCATGTCTTAGGTGATCAACTCACGATCTTTCTTCTTACCCAGTCTTGTACTGGACTCATTCTGGTATATAAAAGGTGGTCATTGAATGCTTATTTGATATATCCTCCATATGAGGGATGTTATTCTGAATTTTACCTTTAGAAGTATTGACAAAGGTCATGACAGTATCCAAATGAATATGTAGAGTCAAATCACATAGAAGTAATTCATATCATACTGAGATTTTTGAGATATGATGAAGGGTTATCTTTGTCAGAACACTGAAGAAGGAATAGAATTTTTATTATTAAATTAATGAGGAATGGGCTGTGGAGATTGCTTGGTGTTCAGATCCCAGAACCTTTATAAATGGCAGGCAAGTGTGGAATCCCTCCAGTATGTCCAGTCTTTAAAGGTGGAAATAGGCATAGGGCAAGCTGGATAATGAGACTAGCCATCAGTGTGCTCTGGGTTTGATTGAAAAGCTCTGCCTCAATGATAAGGTGGAAGAGCAATGGAAGATGATTCCTGACATCAACCTTCAGCCTCTACATGCAGCATGTATATACAGAGAAATGCAACAGTACATGTTTGTGTGAACACAAACATATGAACATATGTATGAACAACGATGTACACTTTATGCACATTCACACAGGAGGAAACAGTGTGGGAAAGATTATGCAATTAGGAAACAGTGAGATAGTAAAACAGATGAGTTGGAACATAGTGCAGTCTTCAGGGCTCTGAATGTGGAGACCTGTCTCTAGACTGCTAGCTGGCTCCTTGAAGTACTGTGGTTGTGTCTTAGCTCCTGGTTCTCAGTATTCTCCTCTAAAACTCAAATGAAATGATTTGAAAACATGATAGAAGGAGACTCCGAATGTTGACCTCTAGTCTCTCACACATGTAAACATGCCTTCACATACATGTAACAACCCATACAAAGTATTTTTCAAGTATAATTAGAGTCCAAAGAATAAGGAATAGTAGATTAGAGATTATAGCACAGTTTGACTACTAAATGACTTATATTCATGATAGAACACATATTTTGAACATACATAATTTATGTGTTTATAAATAAGTATATAACTAGTATATGTGTATTTATAATATATACACACATACATGTTATATATGTGTATATACAATACACACATATGTATTTATACACATACATACCCACATACATATATACATACATATATATGTATATTTGTGGAAGAAACAGATGAGTATGTTTTGTCAGTGTGACAAAAATGAAAAGTGGAAGTGTTGTTAAAAGCATGGATATGATGAGAGTGAGTTTGGGTCGTATTGTCTATTATCGTGGGACTTCTTTTTGCCATCAAAGACAAATGATGACACTTCCCTTGCTGAGAAGTCACTGTACCGGAAATTCAATCACCACTTTGTGGCACTTAGCATCTGTTAGTTTGTGAGGTTACAAACAATAAATAAAAAAAGCAAGGTAAAAGGTCACATTGTCTGGAGAAGAAATCACTAGATTGAAGTACACAATCTAGTGACTGGGTGGGCATTTCTGTTTTCTTTAAAGGAAGCCATATCAACTTGAAATCATGACAAAAGCGCTATCAGCTACACACTTTCCAAAGCACCATGAAACTGTCCTCTAGGAGGGGGTAGCCTGTCAGATCATCCACTCGAAATTGCCTTAAGATACATACTAGTGTACTTGAGTGTAGGGATTATGTTCTTAGCTGGGAAAGGCTTAACATCCACCTCTCTGTAAAATTCGAGGACTAGGTTGTTTCCATGAAACCTGACAGATTCTGTGCTAAGGCACTGAGATAGGGAATTAATAGAACAATTTAGCTGTGTCCACATTATTCTTCTATCAATAACAGATGTCATTGTTTTTGATAGCTGAATAATACTTTGTTGTATAAGTGTATCCTGTTTTCTTTATCTGATATTTGGTTGAAGGAGAGCTAGGTTGTTTCCAGCTTCTGGCTATTATGAAAAAAGCCACAATGAACATAGTTGACCAAGTGTCCTTGTGGTAGGATGAAACATCCTTTGGGCATATTCCCAGGAGTGCTATAGCTGAGGTAGTTTGATTCCTGGTTTCTGAGGAACCACCATATTGTTTTCCATAGTGGCTGTACAAGTTTGTATTCCCACCAGAAATGGAGGAGTATTCCTTTTGCTCCACATCTCCACCAGCATGAGCTGTCACTTGTGTTTTCGAATTTAGCAATTCAGACAAGTGTAAGTTGGAATCTCAAAGTTGTTTTGATTTGCATTTCTCTGATGGCTAAGGATTATGAACATTTCTTTAAGTATTTTTCAGCTATTTGAGAGTCCTCTGTTAAGAACTCTCTGTTTAAATATGTATCCCATTTTTAATTGGATTATTTTGTTTGTTTATGTCTAGTTTCTTGAGTTATTTATATATTTTTGAGATCTCTCCTTTGTTGAATGTGTGATTGATGAAGATCATTTCCTACTCAGTAGGCTGCCATTTTGTCCTATTAATGGTGACCTCTGACATACAGAAGACGCTTTTCAGTTTCATAAGGTCCCATTTATTGATTATTTTATTAGTGCCTGAGCTAGAAAAAAACATCATGCTGAGTGAGGTAAACAAGACCCAGAAAGAAATATGGTGTATACTCACTTTTAAGTGGACATTAGCTGTTAAGTAAAGGATAATCATAATGAAATCAATAGACCCAGGGAGGTTCAGTAACAAGTAATGCTGGGAGAGGCCACACATGCATCTCCCTAGGAAGGGGAAATAGAACAGATTTTGCAAGTGGACTTGGGGCAGGTGGCAATGTGAGCAGACGGAATTAGGGAGTGGGTGGGGATGGAGAGAGTACTGGAAAAGATGTCTGGAAATCTGGGGTACTTGGCAGGTATGTGGAAACATAGAGACCTGGAAACTCCCTGGAATCTTTAGAGTAACCCTAGGACTCCTAATAATGGGGGATACAGAGCCTGAACTAGCCATCTTCTAAACTCAGGCAAGGGTCCCAGCAGTGAAACTGGAGCATCAACACAGCCACAAAACCGTTGACCTCCAATATATCCTGACTGCAAGATGTGCTTGGGTAATGGTGGTGCAGAAATTGTAGGAGTGACCAACCAGTGATTGGTCCAACTTGAGGCACATACCATTAGAGTGAATTCACACCAGACACTGTCTGGATGATCAAGAACCAGAGGCTGGAGATCCCAGAGACCCAGGAGAGAAGCAAGCACCACGGGGAAAATTTCAATGAAAAGATTACTAATGGTATTCTGTTATATTCATAGATCAGTGCTTAGCCCAGTTGTCATCAGAAAGGCTTCATCCAGTAGCTTAGGGAAGCAGAGACCCACAGCCAAACACTAGGTGGAGCCAGGGGAATGGAGCCAGAGGGGTTGATGACACCAGGAGAACATACTCCACAGAACAAACTTTTCATAGGAGATGACAGAGACTGAAGTTACAATCACAGACCCTGGATGGGTCTGAGCTAGGTCCTCTGTATATACCTTATAGTTGTGTAACTGGGTGTTTTGTGAGACTCCCAAAAGGGGATTGGGGGTGTCTCAGATGCTTTTGCTTGTGGTTAGGATCATTTTTCTCCTATTGAGTTGCCAATTTCATCCTTGTTTGAGGGTTTGTAACTTGTTTTATTGCATCTTATTATGCCTGGTTCAGTTAATATCCCTGGGAAGTGTGCTCTTTTTTTTTCTTGAAGGGAAACAGAGGAGGAGTGGATCTGGGGAATAGGAGAGGTGGGAGGGAGGACTGGAAAGCCTGGAGGGAGGGGAAACTGTGGGCTGGATGTAATGTATGAGAGAAGAATAAAAGAAAAAAAAGAAGAGACACCAATAACATTTTTTCTCTTGTCATCTCCTCACAGGGGACTTTATTAATGGGAGGACAAAAGGGAGAATAAGGCAGGAAAAAGGAAAACCTAGAATACAAGTCTGAGGAATGAATACATTTCTCAAGGGTAGGAAGCCACAGCTGTCAGCAGATGTGTGTTCTCTGAACAGCTTCTGACTGGAGTCACAATGGTGCTTTACTGCCACTGGTTGAAGACAAAGTAGTTTTGCTGAAGATTGTAATGTGAGGGATTATTTCATTTGCAAATCCAAATGCATAACAGGTTTAATTCTGAGATTAATTTGCCAAATATCTTTTATTAAAATGATGTTTTCAGGACATGTTGTAGGTATACAAATTAAATAGAAAAGTGACCCAGATGGCAAGGCACACATGGACACATGTCTTATACATGGTATGTAGTAATTAGCCCTGGGACCTTTGAGCAACATACATTTCTTATAGCTGTTTCAGTGATTTTGAAAATGAAAACTAGATTATAATATATATTTGCCCAAATGTTGAATTTTTTTCCTCTACCCTGAACAATTTTTGTGCCAATCTTCTTTTTTCTGACGGCTCCTTTAGATGACATGGCACGAACCCACAGTAATTAAGTTATCCTTCTATGTTACTATGCGTGTATTAATACACATACTCAGACACTTTTAAGAATCTCTGCTGTTTTCAAAAAGTGGGATTATTCAAAGAATAGATGCAGTTTATTTTAAATCAATTCTGCACTTATAAAATAGCTGTAAGTATAACTCAGTGACAGACTTTCTATACAATGTTGTGTACTGCTTAGTTAGTATATGATTCCTTAAAAACAAAAATGGCAAAAATGGCGTGTTATCCTTACAAGGTTACCATGCAATCATTCAAATCAGCAAGTTAAAATTAACACATATAATCCTCAGACCATTGTAACAACTGCCTCATGATAATATAATTTTTATAAAAATATTTATTTTGGAGCCATGATCTACATTTAATTATAATGCTTTTTGTTATTCATTCTTGGGAAAATTTCCCCTTTCTATGACTTTATGACCTTGACATTTTAAACAAAGCATCTAATAATTAATTTGCAGCATATCTTTTTAATTGAGCTGTGAAATGTCTCTTTGTGATGAGAGTCATATTATGCAGATTTGGCAGGGTCATCACAAAAGTCATGTTGCATAGCAACCATTAGGAAGTATAGGAATTCAATTCCCATCACCTCTGATGATGCTCACTTTGATCATTTGATGACTAGAATCTTTCAGACTTTTCTATTGACGTTTTGGCCCCATTTTAAACTGTGAAGTATTTTATGGGAATATGTTAAATTAACTTTTAAGATTCATTTTTATTTATGTGCATGTATATTTATCTATGTGAGTATTTGTCACATGTATGCAAGTATCCACAGAAACCAGAAGGATGCTTTGGATGCTCTGAAACTCAAGTTGTGAGCCACCTGACATTGTTTGGTTGATCTTTGCCATTCTTACCAATGTAATATGAAAGAGGAATGAACTTGGGTCTTCTGCAAGAGCACAAGCGCTCTTAACCTCTGAGTCATTTCTCAACCTTGCAGAGACACTCTTGAAACCACGTAATCACCTCATCAATACAGTTTGTTCTTTAATGTGTTTGAGTGTTTGTCTGCATATATATCTGTGTACCACATGCATGCCTGATGCCCACAGAGGCTGGAAGAGGGTCTCATATCCCAATGACCTGGAGTTACAGGTGTGTTTGAGCAATTGTGTTGGTGTGGGAATTGAACCTAGGTCCTCTAGAAGAGTATCCAGTGTTCTTAACAGCAGAGCTCTCTTTCCACCCCTTGGTGTAGGAGGTCCTTCTTTCTATGTGTTGCTTTCATTGGTTGAATAAAGAAGCTGCCTTGGGTTTTGACAGGGAAGCCCTTAGCTGGGTGGAGTGGACAAAACAGAATTTTGGGAGGAAGAAGTCAGGCAGAGAGCCCCACCTGCCATGAAGCTGCCAGGTCAGACATGCTGAATCTTTTCCGGTAAGCCATGACCCCGTGGTGACACACAGATTATTAGAAATGTGTTTAATCAAGATGTTAGAGTTAGCCAATAAGAGACTAGAGATAATGGGCCAGGCAACAATTTAATTAATACAGATCTCTGTGTGATTATTTCAGTCAAAAGCTAGCCAGGTGGCCGGGAGCCGGGTGGTATGAAAAGCAGCCTGCACCTCATACTATAGAGTAGTGCCCAACGTGGTCTACTAACTCCACATAAAACCTGAGAGGGCTTATAAAGAGAGAGAGAGATTTTAACACAGATTTTTGCTGTATGGGGTAGCGTGCCACAGAGAGAATTCCTGACTCAGCAGCCTTAAAAAAAAAAAAGAAAAAGCTGCANTGCACGGTTTTAAAACATGGCTTCCTGGGCCCTGCCTGGGCCCTGCTGCTGGTGCAAACTCCAGCTATGTTGCATTTGTGGGCCTGGGTGTTTGTGTGTCCACTCGGGATCGGGAGGAAAGTAGCTGAGACCATGCCTGTGGCTCAGCTCTTCCTACCTGGGCAGACGGCGGAATCAGGCATGCACAAGTAGGAGAGCATGGTCGATTTCTGCTGCCATACAGAGAGATGTTTCCAGGCTGCGCACTGCTCTGTGTGGCAAATTTGGCTACAACTCAGATAAAAAGGATTTATGTGTGGCACGCTCATTCTCCACTTTGGACTACTGAGCTCAGCTGCCCAACTGCTCACGGCACAGAGGCACAAGCACTCCGTCATGTTGGACTTGGCAGGGCAAGCAGGGAGTACCTGTATTTGACCTGGGATTGTCTCAGCTTAGATTTTTAATAGCTTAGCATTTTAAAAGCTCTTCAAGACAGTAAAGAATTACAGATTCACAATAGGACAGA
>LOEQ01006191.1:60811-78208 GCA_001685075.1 Bramus lutescens | reverse complement strand
TGTTGGAAGAATTCTTACATTGGCTCCTGCCCATCTCTTCCTACAAATGCTCTCCTATGGGTCTTCTGGTACAGAATCAGGCCCCCTTGCTGGCCAGGTACCTGCAGACAAAAGGCCTACCTTGCTTCAGGCAGGCTATTGAAACAAAGGAACTCTAGCCTGGTTGCACTCACCACCCTGTCCCAGTGCCCAATCAGGCTGAGCTGGGGGTTCTATGGCCCCCGAAGATGGGAAGGGAGGGGATGCCTGAATGCAAGCTGGGATTGGGTAGGAAGCTAGGGGAAGTAGCCGTGGATAGGAGCCCCTGCAGAATGAGCTGGAAGTTTAGTGGGTTAAGGAATGCCTGTGGTCCATTTCCAGGGCTTCTGCCATGGTTCAGGAACATACTCACCCCTCAGATGGATCTTCTAGTACAGTATCAAGGCCCCTTGCTTGCCAGGGACCTCACAGACAAAAGGCCTACCTTGCTGCAGGGAGGCTATTGAAACAAAGGAACTGTAACCCGGTTGCACTCACCACCCCATCCCAGCGCCAAACAGGCAGAGCTCGGGGATCTATGGCCCCAAACAAGGGAAGTGAGGGGGTGCCTGAATGCAAGCTGGGATGGGGTAGGAAGCTAGGGGCAGTAGCCGTGGATAGGAGCCTCTGCAGAATGAGCAGGAAGCTTAGGGGTTTGAGGAATGTCTGTGCTCCTTGGGTCAAGAACACACTCACCCCTCTGATGGATCTTCTGGTACCGAGCTACCTCTTGTTGGAGGCTGGAAATGAGATGGGCCGCAGAGAGTAGAGAAGTAGGCAGAGCACACTTACAAAGGACAGCAGGAAAAGGTCTGTAGTTCATTGAAAATTTCTTCAAATATACCTACCCTTATTTTTTCAGCTGTAGTCTTCTTTTAGTAGTGAGATTTACTTCACACTTTTATGCATGTACACCATAAATATGCTTTCCTCTCTCCCTACGTCCTCCAGTTTTCCTCTTTCCTCTGTCAGCCTTCACCCTCTTCTCCACAAATCTCTTCCCTATTTACTAATTTTGGGATGGTTTAGTGTCTCTCTGAGTTTAATTAGAAGCATCTGTATAATCCCAGGTTTGGAACTAACCATCAGATCGTGCTGAGTTCACTAGAATGGAGCAAATGTAACCTGAATGGTTCCAAGTTTGGAAACAACAGACTTTGTGCTTCTATTCCTAACACTGCATCCTTCTAGGCCTTTTCTGTCTTTCCCATTACCACTCCAAAGAACACATAGAACTTTGTAGATGCTCACTTTGCATTTGAAAAATATGAACTCAAACTTGAGGGGAAAATGTTATGGTTTAAGAATCTTTTCTCAGAATGGAGACACATTAAAAGAAATATAGCATTTCAATAGTTTTACATCTTCGCAAATCAATGGAAGTTTATAGAAAAAGTGATACCTGTGGCTGGAGAGATGGCTTAGTGATTCCAAGCACTTGCTGCTCTTTCAAATCTTCTGAGTTCAGTTCCAATAAACCATACAAAAATAGGTCAAAATCACCCATAACTTCAGATCCAGGGGATATAATGAACTGCACTGGCTCTTTTGTACACTTGTATGCATGCAGTGAACATAAACTCACATAGGCATGCATATTTATACTTTTTCCTTAAAAGAATTGTCAATAAAAAGCTATACTAAAGTCAGCTTTTTATTTATTTGATATATTTAAAAATAAAATCATATTAAAGTGATACATGTGACTTTTTCCACATATACATTATGTAACATTAAAGAAGGGTTACATAAACCTGTTTTCTTAATCACCTATCATTGCTTCACTGTGAAAATATCCAGAAATCTTTTCCTTTAGCTTTTCTGAGCTGCATAAACTCTGAGGCAACTGTGCCTCGCCACCCCAGAGACTCTTATCTGTATCAGCTTGATTTATTGTCTTCCTTCATTTTTTTCTTTCCTCTTCTCTTGCCAGTCACTGATAGCCACTGTTCTACTCTCAGATTCTGGGATATAAACATTTTTATATTACATAGATTGATGTGGGTTCCTCCTCTGTATAGCACTGGTTAATAAAGAAGCTACCTTGGGCCCAACACAGGGCAGAATAGAGTATGGCAGGAATTCCAAACAGAGATAGAGGAGAAGGTAGGCAGAGTCAGGGAGATATCATGTAGCAACCAGAAGAGATAGATGCTGGAATCTTGCCAGTAGGACATGATCTCATGGTGATGCACAGATTAATAGAGATGGATTGATTTAATATATAAGAGTTACCTAGAAATATGAATAAACCGATAGGCCAACCATTGTTGTAATAAATATAGTTTCTGAGCGATTATTTCATGTTGCGTGAAGCCGCTTGTTTGTTCCCAGCTGTTCAGCCCTGAAATAATCTCACAGAAACCATATTATTTGCGATACTGTTTGGCCAATAGCTTAAGTGTATTTCTGGCTAACTCATATCTTAAATTAACCCATCTCCATTAATCTGTATATCACCACAAGGCTGTGGCTTACTGGGTAAAGTTCCAACATTTATCTCCAGTGGGGCTACATGGCTCCTCTTTGACTCTGCCTACTTTCTCCCAGCATTCAGTTTAGTTCCCCCCCCCACCAGCCAAGTTCTGCCTTGCTATAGGAAAAAAGCAGTTTCTTTATTCATTAACCAATAAAAGTAACACATAAACAGAAGAATCTCTCACACCATTTTTGTGTTTGGGCAGCTGAGAAATGAACGAGCTGTCCCAGACAACAAATTGGCATGCAAACATGCACTAAGTTAAATCCAAATAAAACCTGGGAGATCTTGGAAAGGAATTCTAGACACACACTCATAAAAACAAGGTTTAGCCACATTTTTTTTCCGGATGAACTCTGTTTGCTGGTGGTGAGCAAAAGCACCACGGCTCTTTTAATAAAAAGGCTTATTGATTCAGCATAAGAAACAGTGGCTTCTTGGTTTGTACTAATTGTACAAACAATTTTGGCTCCCTTAGCAGGCCAAGCACTTAAATGGGGTTTGTGAGCAGAGTACTGCAACTTGCTTAATGGAGTACAGACCTGCTGTGACCCAACCCCTGGATCTGGGCAGAGAGGATGGCTCTCAGAGGCAGTGATCATGACTCTGTCATGTTGGACTGGGTGGAGTCAACAATCAGGACCGCGGAGTTGGTCCTAGTCATAACTGCTTAGCATTAAAATCAAAGCACTCCTGATCAGAAATTAATCACAGATACATAATAAAGACAGGTTCAGATAAAAAGACCTCTGAAAGGGTCACAGTGTTGGGTAAATATATGTGGGCTAAGAAGAGAGAAGAAAAGGAGTACAGGGAGTTGTAAAAGGAAGTAAATGGTTTTAAAAACAAAACAAAGTCTTTAAAGAGAGAGAGAGAGAGAGTACATACAGTCATAGATTAAGGGAGTAAAGAAAAATAAGCCACATAAAGATGGAACACACACAGAGAGTCTGGATTATATTTTTTTCTGTGAATTTTTGACTGCGAATTAAGTAGAGAGAGATATTTCATTGTACAGGCTGCTAAACTAAACCAACATATATGTATTAAAAGTATCTTGGCTTCCAAATTTGGGTCTAACGATATGTGCTTTAGAAAAGATGTTCTGCCTTTGTTTACACAGAAAATGATAATCTGTGGATTTCTTCCAGACTAATGTGGTTTGATGGGCCTGAAAGGTTTCCATGAACACCCAAAATTACTTAGTTCAACAAAATTCAAGAAACAGAGAGAACTATGCCCAAATTCCCAAATACTGTTTATATATGGATCTTAGTTTATTAATACAAATTTAAGGTCCATTTGTTATCATATATTACTGCTCTTGATTAAGGAATTGTGTTTGTGTAGCTTACTTAAAAATGTAATACATCATTAATAAATACAGGTTAATATTTATTTATACTAATCAAACTTGTAGCCATGTTACTTAGGTTTTCTAGATGTACAGAGATATATTTCAGATGGATATGTGTTCTTCAGACCTTTCATAGACCTACAGAATATGCCATTTAAATGTTTTTAAAAATTAGGACTTTTCATGACATTGAGACACATCTACTCCTAGAAGCACCAATTACTTCAAGAGGATGATGAGCATTGAAGAGGCTCCTTATGGAGTTGTTTAGCCAAACTGCTCTTGCCTGAACTGCTGGATGTTATATTGTATGAACTAGACACACAGGATCTACAGAAAAAAATGACTGCTGAATTTGCTTAAAGGTGAGATTGTCCTTTGTAATTCCTGCTTAATGAAAGTCTGCCAGACATTCTGCAGAACACAGGAGAAAGTGACTGACAGATTGCCCCTATAAGTAGAACTGTCTTTAAAATTTCCTGCTTCATGGAAAAGTCTGCCAGATACTGTGGGCCAGTAGGCTGAAGATGTGTGCCCCAATGTTACAAAAGAACTTTAGGAAACAGTCAGACACTGAAATGTCTCTGCCAATTCTAGAGTTTTGGAAGTTGCTGACAATGCACTTCCTGTCCACTTAGGTAATATTATATCCTTTTGGGGTCTTTGATGGAGTTGAAGAACAGATATTTATTATTATAGTTTTCCTTATTAAGGATAAAAATAAAGTAAATATAAATATTGTAACTATAATTCTTGCTTGATAACTGTTTTGTTATATGTAGTTTTAGTATGTTAAAGTTAAAACCTTCCTTTTTATTTAGACAAAAAAAGGAGAAGTGATGTGGGATTCCCCTCTGTATACCATGGGTTAATAAAAAGGCTTCCTTGGGCCTATCACAGGTCAGAATATAGTAAGTCTGGAATTCCAAGCAGAGATAGAGGAGAAAGTTGGTGGAGTCATGGAAACACCATGTAGCCTCCAGAGGAGACAAATGCTAGAACCTTGTTGGTAGGTCACAACCTCGTGGTGATGCACAGATTAATAGAGAAGGAATTATTTAAGATATAAGAGTTAGCTAGAAATATGTCTAAGCTAATAGGCCAAGCAGTGGTATAATTACTATAGTTTCTGAGTGATTGTTTCTGGTTTGGGTGGCTGGGAAACAAATGAGCAATCTCTGCCTATGCGTATGTGAATAAGATTATGTAATACTCATTTTCCTGTGCCTTGCTTCATTTAATTATAGGCACTTTTGAACAAGTCCCCCAAAGTACAGGAAACAAAACAGGTAGGCTAATGGACTTTCATCTGGATATAATACTTCTGCTCAGTAAAGGAAACAATTGAAGAAAGAGAAAGTCTTATTTACATTAATCTATTTATTTTACAACCTGACCCCAGTTTCCCCTCCTTCCTCTCCTACCATTCCCTCTTGCCATGTCCTCTCTGCCTCCACCATCCACTCCTCCTCTGTGTCTGTTCAGAAAGGGGCAGGTCTCCCATGATTATCAACAAAGAATGGCATATCAAGTTGCAGTAAGACTAAGCACCTCCCCCTGTATTAAGGTTGGTCAAGGCAACTCAGTTGAGGAATAGGTTCCAAAAAGCCAGCAAAAGACACAGAGGCAGTCCCTGCTTCCACAGTTAGGAGTTCCAAAAAGTAGACCAAGCTACACAACTGTTACATATATGTAGAGGACCTAGGTAGGTCCCATGTAAGCTCCCTGGTTGTTGGTTCAGTAAAGTCAATTTTTTATGAGTTTCTTTCCCTATGTAAATTAAGGAAAGTTGGGATCCTGTCAAATGTCATAGGTTTATAGTTCTCCTTTCAACAAAGTTTCCTTACTTTGATAATCTTCATATGTATATTATTACATTTTAAGGTCTTCAAACTGTGATGCATTTCAGGATAATTTTCTTTTAATGGCTAAAACTAATAGTCAATAAATGAGGCTGTGATTGCAGGTAAGAGACAAAAGATTGATTATTGCTTACAGAGTGTTGTGTGGTGCACTCAATGTTAGTGCACAGACCGTTCTTCTGTTTCAAAATGATTTTTCTAATAGACTTGGGATCCTTTTCTTAGCACTCGCAAGCTTTTATATTTGTGTTGAGCTTGTGTTTAACAAGACTTCCAACTATGTATTTTCCTATTTTCTAACTCAACAAAGCCATGTGAAAGGAGACAGTAAGCTATCTTAGCTGGTGAAAGCACTTTCCTCTTGATCTAGCTGCCTGAGTTTGATCCCAGGATATCACTGTGGCTGAACCTCACATATGCACTCTGGCACATGGAAGCTGTGCTCACATATGTACATCATGCTCATAATAATAACAACAATAGTATACATTATGCACATAATAAACATACAATGACATAAATACATATGAAATTATGTAAATAGAAAATGAAAAACAAACTATGGTAAAGGAACAAGTAGCTTCCAATTTACATGTATATGAGGACAGGGAAGCTTTGGGAGAGCTATGACTGTGTTCACAGACATGGGGCCATGCAGTCCAGACAGGACCTCCCCCAGGGTTAATTCCTTCTTATAACTGTGGCTCTACCTTCTGCAGGTTGGAATTCTGTTATCAAGGATGAATGGGTGCAAGAAAGGTAATGCCACAAAATACACACGCTCAAACTCTGAACTTGAAACCTCTAAGAAGAGGAAATAGAGTAAGAGGAAGGCAATCCAGAAGAGAATGAGTTCGTAATCAGTGTCTCCTTCATTCTTTCACTGAGTAAGATTTTTCTCTTGCTTCCCCAAGAGCATGCTGGGTTGTGAGTGCACACTGTGAGGGAGAAGTCCTGACATGAGTGGTGTCGTTCATTGTGCTGTGCAGAGCCCATCATAATCTCGGGGGAGAAGTGGCCACAGATGAAGAGGAAATTACCTTATTATAAAACTGGACTAACTGGTCCTGCTTCCCTCTTTGAAGTGATTTTGAAATGCACACAGCCCTACTGAGGATATTACAAATTATTGCCTTTAATGGATCTTGCAGCATAAAGAGCAGTGTGCTTGAACTCAAACTTGTTTCATGCTTTGCTGAATATTTTATGAATTGTAAAATTGAAAAGTATGTTAAGATACAGAAGTGGCTACTGGCTCCACCGACTGATAAATCTTATTTGGGATTAGTATGTGCTATCCCTTTTAAGACCCATTCATTTCTTTTTTATGATGCTTAACTGAAAAACCAAGAAAAGAGAGGAAAACTTTCATCCATGTATCTTTGCAGCTTCCCTGTTATTGTATTACTTTGTTGTTCCAACTTTCACTTTCTTCGACTTGAGAACAAACATTGCAAACTGTCAGCATGAGATTTATCTGTATTTTCTAGGTTGCTCCATTATTGACAATAAGTGGCCACATATACATGTCCAAAGTGTTTATTAATCCAAGGAGAACAGCTTATATGATGTCAGAGAGTCAGTACTGACAGCCCTCTCCCTATAAAAAGCAGAAAAACCTATAAGCAAAATTCTAATTTTTCATAACTCTGATAATTATCTGAAGTACACTGAAAATACTCTCCCAAAAAGAAGTGCTGGCTTTTTAAAGGTAGGCCAAGCGGTGCTGTTCTCATCTAGTGTTTCTGTACAGGTCAACTCTGGCTAACCAAAAACTAGAGGTATTCTAGACACAATGAAGACCAGACTTCTTCTGAAACTCCATTCAAAACATCTTCAAATTTAATATTTCTATGTTTTATTTTTTATTCTTTGAGAATTTCACACATATGCAAAATGATATGACCACAGACTTCCCCCCCTTTCCCTCTCCAAAACCTCCTAATTCTCCCCTTTCTAACTTCATTCCTTCTTCACTGACTGTTTGATAATCCACCACTTAGTCCTACTCATGAATTCCACTGGAGAATGGGAAATCTACCAATGGTCATATAAAAATTCAAATTAAATCAAACCAAATCAAAATAAAACAAAACCTAAAGAGAATGATTTCCTGTCCAGCCAGTAACTCCTCAGTAAGCAATGGATCCCAGAGATTATCTCTCCCACTCTCATGATTTGAGTGGGAAATGTCCCACATACATTTAGGCATTTGAGCATGTTCCCCAGTTGTTAGCATTGTTTAGGGAGTTTAGGACGTCAGGCTTTACTAGACGAAGCACATCACTAGAAGTGAGCTTTAAGTGAGTATAGCCACACTCTGCTACCAGCTCTTTCTCCATGTTTTCAGTAAGACATGAAATATCGCAGGGTCCAGCTTAGTGGTCATGACTGCCACCCATTGCCAAACTTTCTTAACATGATAGATTCTTTTACCTCCAGAAGCATAAACCCAAGTAATTGACAGCCAGACCTACTGGAGAGTTCAGATGGCATGGTACTGTGCTGGTCTTTTCCAGGTTCCAGCAGCTGCTGAATTCATGTCTGCGGCAACCATGCCGTGTTCAGAGGACAGCAATTCCCAGCACTTCTGCTCGTTCTTTACCCATTTACATTCCTTTTGCTTTCTTCCCTTGACTTTGTGTAAACTTCCAGTTCCTGGGGAATTTCAAATCTTGGGTATCTGTTTGGACGATTCAAAGAATGTGCCAATAGGAATTGGACTACTTTTCTAAGAAAATATGTAATAAAGAAAAGAAAACCTGAAAATAAATAAGAATTTATATTCATGTATACAAAGTAATAAAAAATCCAACAGAAAATACCCTAGGGGACCGATTTTAGACTTAGTATGGAACTTTAAATAACCGTGTTAGTATTCAAATACATGTGAAGAACTCCTAAAAGTGATGAGCACCAAGTGGAAATGTAAACATCTTCATTTTGTTCTTCTATCGCAGACTGCCTTTAATAGGTAGGCTTGTCAGAAAGTTTAAGCCCAGTTGCAAATAGACTTGCTGGGAATCTGATAAACTGTTCAGTGGGGTCTACAGATCAGTCTGAGCAGATTTTGGAGACTGACTACTGCTCTGATCTGAGAAAATACGATCCTCCATCACTTTAGGCTTTCTCTTCACTCAGAATACTTTGGGGATTTTAAAACAAAGATCTTCCCAATCCTAGAGTTATCAGCATGATCGTAAATGACTTAATCATTTTGCATTGAATTTTTCCTTTGATTGCATATAGAGATAAAACTGACATGTGTTACTGACATATTTTATGTTGAAATATTGACATCTTTAATAAAACAAATGCATAAACAATGGAGGGGAGTGTGTGCGTGTGTATGTGTGTGTGTGTGTGTGTGAACATGCATGTTTGGTTGAGAGATGACCATATTTTAGCTAATTATCTTTATTTCTAGATGAGTAGACTTGTAAATGGCTTAAAGTATCATACGGTTAAGCATCAACAATCTTTGTGCCCTGAATAGAGCTGATGCTCTTCCCTGTTCTAATTCACTTGCCAGATGTGAGTCTTAAAGAACTGAAGCTAAAGAGAAAACAGAAACCGAGATGTCACTACACTGAATCTTCATCACTATTAGATTTGAAATTTTTCTATATCTTAACTTACAGGTAACTTTTTGTCATATCTGTCTTTTTCTAGTTCATGATTCAGGCTTTAAAAAATGTCTGTATGCTATACTATGCTAGTGTTGTCTTACCTCATCCTGCTTCAGTCATGTGCTCATGTGTATCTTCAACCTAGTTAAAACTGAGAACCAGCTTCTTAAACTTAATTTTTTAAATAAAAAACCATATGGAGATAAAGTCACATTATAAAACAGAATATTGAAGTATGTTCACAAAGCAATTATCAGATTTTGTTCCTTAATGAGAGCTTTTTGTTAGAAAGTAATACACATACACACACACACAGAGACACACACACACACACACACGAATGTTGGTGGAGGCTGTCATTTGTTCCTGGCTGCCATGACCCAAAATATTCACACAGAAACTGTATTAATTACAACACTGGTTGGCCAATGACTCTAGTCTTACATCCTTAATTAACACATTCCTATTATTTTTTATTTTATAATGAGGCTTGTGGTCTACCAGCGAGGTTCTGGCTGACAAGTCTTGTCTTTCTCTTTTGGTAGCTACATTGTGTCTCCCTGACTCTGCCTTCTTTACTCCGTCTGCATGGAATTCCTGCACTGTTCTATTCTGCTAAGCTGTTGGCTGAAGCAGCTTTATTCATTAATAAATAAAAGCAATACATTACAGAAGGACTTCCCACATCATTTTCCCTTTTCTGTTCAAATAAAAAGGAAGGTTATAACATTAACATAGTAAAATTACATACAACAAAACAGGTGTCAAGCAAGAATTACAGTTACAATATTTATATCTACTTTATCTTTTATCATAATTAAGGAATACTATAATTATAAATGCCTATTCTTAAACTCCGTCAAAGACTCCAGAGGATATAATATTACCTACATTAACAGGACATGCATTGTAAGCAACTTCCAATACTCTAGAATTGACAGAGATATCTTGTTGCCTGGTCAGTCACCCAAAGTTCTTCTGTAACATTGGAGCATCTATCATCAGCCTAAAGGCCCATAGTATCTGGCAGACTTTTCCATGAAGCAAGAAATTTCAAAGATAGTTCTACCTATATTGGCAGTTTTTTAGTCACTTTCTTCTGTGTCCTGCAGAATGTCTGGCAGACTCTTTCATGAAGCAGGAACTCTGAAGGACTGTCTCACCCCTAGGCAAGTTAGGCAGTCATTTTTCTGTGGGTCCTGCATGTCCAGTTCATACAGAATAACCTCAAACAGTCCAGTCAAGAGCAGTTTCTTGCCTAAAATGGCTAGCAAACTCTATAAGGAACCTCTTAAGTACCCATCATATCATTTTCTTGATATAGATTTGTGCTGCCAAGAGCAGATTATTCTCATTGTTGAGAAAAGTCTTGAAAAGTTTTTGAAATATTTTAAATGCTATATTCTGTTAGTTTTTTGAAAAGTTTAAGAACACCTATTCATCTGAAATATATCTCTGCACATCTAGAAAACCTAACTAACATGACTACAAGCTTGACTATTGTGTATGACTATCTATTAACCTCTATTTATTAATTATACATTACATTTTTAAATGAGCAGCACAAACACAATACCTTAATCAAGAGTATAAATATACATATAACAAAATTGACCCTAAATTTGTATCAATAGACTAAGATCCATAACAATATGATGTATTAATTACTATAGCATATACCCTTTTAAATGTTAGCAAACATTTATAAACAATCATTTAGGGAAATTGGGTATAGTTCTCTCCAAACTGTTTCCTGCTTTTTGTTTTAAAGTAATTTGGGGGGTTCGTGTAGAATTTTCAGGGGATCTTGGTCCATCAAACCTCATTAGCCTGGAAGGAATCCACAGGTTCTCTTCCTTTGTGCCAACTAAAGAACCTGTTTTCCAAAGCAATTTATCCTCAGACATTAATTTTGAAGTCAAGGTCCCTTTAAAGTATATATGGTAGTTTAGCTTAGCAGCCCGTACAATGAAATATCTCTCTGTACTTAGCTCATTTACAGTCAAAAAATTCAAAGAATACAACAATAAACACAATCTAGACTCTTTCTCTATATTCCATCTTTATGTGGCTTTATTTACTCAACTAAATTTTCTACAAGTTTAACATTTATTTTTATTGTTTATTCCTTTAATCTATGACTGTCTGTACCCTGTCTCTTTAAAGACTTTGTTTTACTTTTTAAATCATTACTTCCTTTTATAACTGTCTATATTCTTTTACTTCTCTCTTCCAAGCCTATGTAAATTTATACAACACTGTGACCCCTTCAGAGGTCTTTATCATCTGATACATAGACCAGGAGTGCTTTTTTTTAATGCTAAGCAGGTGTGGCTAGGACCAACTCCTTAGTCCTGCCTATAGACTCCCTCCAGTCCAACATGGCAGAGGAATGCTCACTGCCTCTGTGAGCCATGCACACAGCCCAGTTCCAGGTATGTGGTGTATCTCTGTCATGGCGTCAAGAAGTTTGTATAAGGCTGCTCACAAACCCCATTCAAGTTTGTGAGCAGCCTGAAAGAGTCAGAATTCATGTTGGCAGCATGAACGCATAAACCAGGAAGCTGCTGCCACGTGGGTTTTCACTGCTAATGCTGAGTCAGGAAAACCTCTCCTAAAGGAGTCACTGTACTCCTGATTTCTGCCAACAAATAGAGCCCATCTGAAAAAAAAATACCAGCAACTAAGAAGCTGTGTTTAACTCTGTTTTATTTGTGTCTAGAATTCCTTTCCAGGCTTCCTCAGATTTTACATGGATATAGTCAGTCCTTGTCACCAATTCAGTTGGTGGAGGTAGTTTATTCATTATTCCAGCCATCCTGACAGGAAATATTCACATGAAAACTGTATTAATTACAGCACTGATTGGCCAACGACTCTAGGATATTCCTAGCAAGCTCTTATATCTTAAATTAACCCATTCCTATTATTTTATTTTTTACCACAAGGCTTGTGGCTTGCCAGAAAGATTCTGGCTGGCAACTTGTGTCTTTCTCCTTGGCAGCTATATGGTTCTCCCTGAGTCCACCTTCTTTCTTCTTCTGTCTGCTTAGAATTCCTGCCTTGCTCTATTCAGCAAAGTCACTGGCCAAAACGGTTTTATTCGTTAACCAATAAAAGCAACACATATAAAGATGGACTTTCCACACTATATGAACTTTTCATTAGAAAATATTATATATAATATATATGACAGTATTGGAATTCTGTGATCTTGCTGGAAGGTAAACAAGTGACTCTGAGAAGAATAAAAGGAAACAGAAAGGTACCCTTGTATCTACATTAGTCCCGTATGGACTCCACATCGGTCAAACATTATTTTCAAGTATAATATAGATCTTAAAACACATTGTTCTATGTATTAAAAATGCACAGAGCCTTTAGATTTCCTAAAACCTGATCATTGCTTTTCATGATCACAAATATTGTAAATATTTCCTTTTGAGAAATCTCATATTTCTTTGGTTTATTTTTGAGCATTTCCCCTTGCCTATATTTGCTCCTATGCTACCAACTTCCTGTTGTTATTAGAAATTTGATATTGATATAGGGTATGTCTATCAATGTTAATATCCACAAAGTGGAATGATTACTTCTCATCTCCTTCTTTTTCTTTTCCTCTACACGTCTCATCTCACACTGAACATAAAACCAGGAACTCTTTCAACTTCTGACTCCAATGATTCTTTTATTGTAACATCATTTTTTTCCACTGAATTTTTCTACTTATTTTCTATCTTGTTTCTTTTAGTTTGGTATTAATATACATGTATACTTTGTTTGCGCTACAAGTTTTCTTCAGTATCTAGATCATGCATTAAATTAATGTCAGCTAGGTATCCCTTAACCCTCAGGTACATGCATTAGCCAGAACAGGGAGTCATATCTCCTGGGTCAGGAGTTACAGGTCGTTGTGTGGTATAAGTGCTGGGGACTGAACTCAGGCCCTGTGTGAAAGCAGTCAGCATTTTTTCTATCACTGAGTCATCTCTCCAGCCCCATGGGGATCTTTTCCTTAGGTGAGCACTGACACACCTACATAGCTGCCCACCTACTGGTAAACATCACCTTTAGAGGACTAAAGTCATAATCATTCAATAGCGTTAACAACTGCCAACATCTTAGCATTCTTCCAAATAGTCTTGCTCCTGGCCCTGATAGCTCTGAGTTCTGGTTTAACTCCCCCCCCTTCATTCAATTTCTGATTCCATTTTCACATTCAAACTTCAAGCATTTTGGTTTAAGTCCCTGTCTGTTTTTTTGCACAACTTCATCAATACCCCACCATACAAGATTATTATATTATTTTGTTTTCAAAATCATGTGTCTAATCGTGTTAGTTCTTGTGGAACAGTGTTCTGTGAATTGAATTTTTATTAATTCAATTTTATCAGCTTTCTAGCTTCACTTGATTCTTGCATTGCTCAGTCTCCCTTATCAATTTCAGTAACTATTACACTCCATTAAAATGTTAGAATTTATCGAAATCTGTAACCTGGTGTTCTTGCATTTTCCTTTTAGCATTACTAGGATTCTTATCTCTTTTGGAAATTCTACAATCATGTATCTTCAGAAGTTCTTCATCTCATTCTATTGTCTGTGGAACAGTGAGTTTTTTGCCCCTCCCCTTACCTCTTCTGTTTCTCACTTTCTATGAATGTTACATGCAAGTTTTCAGAGATCTACCATACGAGTCATTATTTGTCCAGACTTCTTCTAAGTCTACTATTTAAATATCTACAGAGGTTTTATTTAATGTGTAAATTTCAAGCCATACATGTATGCATGCATACAGACACAGATGAAATAGAGGTTACAAACATATATGATTTGTATTTAAACACAACTTATGCTCACCTTCTTCTTTCTTCCCCTGCCTTGTATACCGAAAAATTTTCTAGATGTAACTTTAAAAGTCTTTTCTTCTTATTTTTATTTATAAGTCTATTTTTGATATTATAATGTAATTAATTATTTCTCCATTTCTTCACTCCAAGCCCTCCCTTCTTGCTCTTTCAATTTTGTGGTCTTTTAAAATTAATTTTTATTATATGTACATATACATTTCTAAATTCACCCTTCTCAGTGTGCATAATATGACTTGTATGCATGTTTTTATGTTTCCTTCTTGAGGTATGACTTTTGAAGACCACTGATGTGACAAATCATGGCTCTAAGTTATTTATTAATACAATGTATTTCTTTTAGTCTATTCCTATTGTATTTGCTTGTTTAAGGGAAAAGGCACTGACTTTGCACTGTGGATAGAATGAACTACAGTCCTCCAACTACTTCCTAACACATACAAGCTGCTAAATCTTTTTAATATACTGGGTAAAAGAGCATTTTGTTCAGTAAAATATTGCTTTTCAAAGATTCTAAACAGAAATTTTGTCTGAAGTCTTAGTTAATCCTGGGAATTAAGTTTTCTTTTGCAACCTTCCTATTGAGCAATTGCAGGATATTTGGACTGCCTTGATCCATGGTATCTTGCCAGACAGAGTCATTTTTCTACCAATGTTAGCAGTGAGTTATGTTTTATTAACTGCCCCCCTCCACTCTTTGCTAGAAAAGGAAGCTAAGTTCATTTCATTCAAAATAGAATACTACATAAGGTAACATAAAAATATTATATTTCTATGTCAGCAGTGATAACAATAAACAGTTTTATTAACCTTTCCGGGAATACTTTTATTTTATGTGTTTTAGCTTTGGTTATAAGAACAATATACCAGAGATGGGTAGCTCAAACAATTAATTTCCAGTAGTTCTGGAGGCTGAGAATCCAAGGATTAATGTGCCATTGGGTATAATGCTTGCTTAAAGACCTCTCTCTGAATGGCAGATAGCACTGTCTTGCTGTCTTTACATAATAGAGACAGATGCTTCTCTGTCATCTTATTTAAAAAGTCACTATGAGGACTCTACTCTCAGGACTTCATCTAAAGTTACTTCCTAAAGAGTCCCTTTAAACATCAAAAATAAGGTATCATGTCTTTAATATATGAATTGGGAAGATACATAAATATTTGTTCTACAACAACCACACTCTCAAAATTTAGTACATTGTTTCCTAAAACATAATTACAGTGGCATAAGATAACTTTTTGTAAAATAACATTTCTTTGTACAAGTTTGGCAAATATTGTAGAGTATATTTTCTCTTGGAATTTCAAAAGCTATATTCATGTACTAAATTCCCTGTTAAGACCTCAATAAAGAAGTCAAACCAGTTTCTATTATCTTTCTTCTTTATTTTGGTGATGTGATCTACAAAATCACAAAATAATACCAATCAAATCATGTATACTGTGCATTGAATAAGTGTAGTTTTTAAAACTATTTTGTACATTATAAATCTATTTTAATAGAATGTTAATAAGGGACTTCTTAAAAGTTTGAAATATGATCGATTTTGTAAATGTTGATTTTATGTATTATTAATAATTAATATTAATTAAAAATTTTAGCATAAGGTAAAGTACTTTATGAAACATGTTGTGCTTTGTCTCTCTCTCTGGTGTATTGTATGTATATGAAGATATACATGTAGATATTTACCTTCATATAAGTGCATGTGACTGCCAGAGGTTGGCATTCTTGTCTTCCTCTGTTTTGGAAAGGTTGACTGGCTGGTAAACTCCAGAGATCCTCCTTTCTTCTACTTTCTCCCAGTGATGCCACTGTACCTGGCCTTTGACATGGGTTCTGGGATCTGAACACAGCTGTTCATGCTTTCACAGAAGCACTTTCCCTACTGAGATATCTGCTAGCCCCTCGTTTTGTGTACCTTCTAATTTTATCTTCACAACTATTTTGAATATTGTGGTGATTTGAATGAGAATAGCTAATATATTTGAGTGTTTGCTTCCTAGTTAGTGGAGTGTTTGAGAAGGACTAGGCAGTATAGTCTTGGAGGAGGTACAGTCTTTTTGAAGGACATGGATCATTAGAATTGTGCTTGATGTTTGAAGAGCCCATACTGTTCCAAGTTAGCTCCTTCTCTTCCTCTCAGCTTTGTGATGGGGATCAGATCTAAACTCCCAATTGCTGCTCCAGCAGCATGCCTGTGGCCTTGCTTCCTGCTATAACTCACCCTCTGACACTGTGAGAAAGTCCCCAATTAAATGCTTTCTTGGGCATGGTGTTTTTTTTTCACAGCATGCTTTCTTGGGCATGGTGTTTTTTTCACAGCAATAGAAAAGTGAGACAAATATGGATTATCATTTAGTAACTTTCTAAGGCCAGAAGCTGAGAGGAATAAGCCTGGGGCTTTTATTAGTTTTCATTTGATACCATAATGAATTTTCTCCCAAGTAGATGCCTTAACATCAATTATTATGCTTTAGTTTTGTAAGTCAGAGGTCTGTTGGTTTTCTCACTTGGTTGAGTTCAAGGCATGAGTAAAGCTGTGCTCTGGAGACTCAATGGGAGAACCTGCATCCTTTCATTGGAATTTTGGAGGAATTTAGATTCATTAATTCCAAAACTGAGATCTCCACCTCTTTGATGGATGTTGCTTCAATTTCTAGAGTTCTATTTCAGGTCCTTAGTCCCTACATTACTCTCACCAAGGTATTCAGTCTACTCATGACACTGTCTTTTTTGCTTACTTTTCTACTTGATTCTTCCATGTTTATACACTTCTGAGGTTAGATGGGGCTCATTCAGATAATCTAATATTTCTCCATACTTCTGAACTTACATTGATCACAAGCTGAATGTTCTCTGAGCTATCAGGATGGGACATTAAGATGTATGCTTTTTTCTTTTTCATTTTTTTTTAAAGCAGACAACTAGTTTGCTAACCACAAGGACAATTATGTTTCCTTCCCGCTTCTTTCTCTCCTCTCCTCTTCTACATTTTATCTTTTTCCTCCCTCGTCTTTCAAGCATACAGATATTTCTCATTCTATCCCACTTCCTCCACTCTTTTATCTTTCCACTTTTCTGTCCCTCCCATCCATTTTTTAATTCTCTTTCATTCTTGTGGTCCTGCCTCTGTTATCTATCTATCTATCTATCTATCTATCTATCTATCTATCTATCTAT
>LOEQ01006191.1:32601-46734 GCA_001685075.1 Bramus lutescens | reverse complement strand
TTGTCAGCCACTTTCAGAGAGCCAGTTTGATCACATGCTCCATCAGTCCCAGTCCAGCTATAAAGGAAGACCTGCGATTAGCTTTGCAGCTCCCAAATGACCCACTAATTCTAGGCATAGGGTCTGTATCAGTTGTCATTTTGGAGTGCATTTTCCTTTAATATACTGAGTCATGGATTCAATTATTTACTGTTAGCAAGAAGAATTTAGAGAAAACATAGATGTCGCCATCTTACAAAAATTTAGCCTTTGTATATTCTTTGTCTACCTCTTACTACTAGCATTTCTTTTTAATTGTCCCACTAATACTTTAGGGACACTTAGCTGCTATTTATATCTCTGTTCTATATTCTACCAAATTTGCCTAGGAAGCTGCCAAAACCTCTCGTTAGTTAGTGGATAGGTTTAAGTAATTTCATTTAAGATTTAAAAGTACCCCAACCTATTCTGCTCTCTTAGCAGTTGTCACAATAAATATGCTTAGCCATTCATTTTTTTGTCCTAGAAGAATTCTAGACTCTCTTCTAATAAGTAAACTTGTTTTTGATTCCCCTGATGACTGGATTATCAATTTATTACATCAGTAAACTATGGCTCTGGGTGTGTCTATGCTTCCTTTTGTCAAATACAAATACATTCTAGGGTCTCCTTTCAAAGCATTAGTCCCTTAATGGAATAAATGACATTGCTGGGGAATGGTGAATGTTAGGAGGCAGGGACAAGCTGGAGGAAGTATGTCTCTTGGGCACTATCATTAGGATTCTAACATGTCTTGCCCACTCCCTGAATCCATACTCTGCATTCTGAGCTTCTGTTTCCCCAAAACACCCCCTTACCTTGGTCGATTAATTTCTCTAAAACCCTGAGTGAGAGTAAATATCCTGTATTTTAAGGTATTTCCATAGAATATTTTGGTCACAGTGATGAAAAAAATCTGACTAATACACTTTCTAATACTAGTCAGTCTTTACCAAGTAAGTTGGCATAATGGGACAGGAGTGTTTAAATTAATGCATCCTAAGACATCCTCCCATCTTGACTAGCTATGCTCATGTAATATGAAATAATTAAGTTGCCAATATTGTTCATGTGTTGTGTGACTTATTTCCCTGAATCTATCTAAACAAACCATTTCTTTTTATTGAATCCTAGTCATTTGTGTTTCCCTGCATACTTTGATAATAGAATACTATCAAAGGAGAGTAGAGAATGCTCTCTAACAGCCTTTTAGCTGCTGGTGGCACCTAAGGAATCTGACAATTATTATTTTACCTCATAGCAAAAATCACTAACAGTTTTCTGTTCCAATATAAATGTAGTAGTTACTTAATTGGTTTCATGCACATAATGGAAAATTTTCTATATCCATCCAAATAAAGGGTTCATTTGGTAAAATGAAGATGGAAAATTGAAGATGTTTTTACTGGAGAAATAACAGTGTGGGGGAGGATTGAGTGAGGAAATAACTGTGTTTTCTGGACTGGAGATAGGTTGGAAATGTTTCCCTGTAGAAGTGTTAAATGAAATTACCTGGCTTAGGAATCCTTCTATAGGTGGAAACACACACAAGAACCATTGTACAAATACATAGAGAGGTGAATGAACAATCAGTATAGGCACAGATGAGTGAAATATAAGTTTACTATCATTTAGCAAAGAAAATTTACAGTATAATTTTATGTATATGGAGGGCTGTCCTACTCCTTTTCAGGTTTTTAAAGAACAAATAACTTTTCTCTGTTTACAGAATTATCTGGTTACAATTCCTGAACACCCAACACCCAGATACATATTGAAAATGTTTGATTCTATTCATAATAATGTATTAAAATGAATCTATTTGTAGAAAGTACTAGCAGCTAGTCCACTGTGCTCTGGGGGAGGGTAGGTTGATTAGACAGAGACAGAAGAGGGAATGGTTTTCAATAGTTAGAATTTCCTTTCTCAAATGTTTCCATCTTAATCTTTTCATGCAGAGATATGATGTCTGAATTATAAAATATGGCTGTAGGCATAGAAGGGGGAATAAAGATCATTTTAGGACACTGCAGGCCTTAACAAAAACTCATAATTCAAGTAGTAAAACTTGCAAACATTTTGTAGAATACAAATAAATAGATCACAGATGGAAAGGATGATTCCTTAGGCTCTGCCTTTGGGAAGAGAACTTAATCTGCAATCGGAGCTGATGGATCTCTTTTTGCCAGAGTGCAAATAAAATTTCAATTGAAGACTCAAGGCCCAAACTATTTATCCTTCTGGAACCCCTGTTCATTATTATTTAAATATTGGTGTTTAATTTTTTAATGAGGGGAAATAAATTAAACAGGACTCCACAGTATGGTGAAAAATAAAGTATTTAGAAAAATGTAGGATATAGAAATGTCTGATTTTGAACAGTCTAAAGCATCATTATGATGATGTTCAACATCATTGTTAATGACTTCCTATTTACTAGGTGTCTGAGACTATTCCAAGATCCTTACATAATCAATCTCATTGAATCCTCCCAGAGCTGCTACCTTTGCAATTTTTGAGGGAAGATATAAGTTAAAGTGATTATATGATCTTTTAAAGGCCTTGAAACTTTGAGCTTCTCAGTGGTATATGTGCTAGTTGATTCATATGGTGTAGAGAAACACAAGACTGTAACAATGAATTTAATAGGCTTGACCACACAAAGTACTAGCTCTCCCCTGTTTCATTCTTTCTCCCTCAAGGGAACCACATAGTGATTAAAATCAGAAAAGTCATTAACTTAACTTCATTAACTTAAGCTCTGAAGAAAACTTCCTGTAGTTTTATGGTCTCTGGGACCCAAGTGGAAGGTGTGTGGGGTAAAATAGAAATGGGAATGTATTTAGTACTGAGTCAGATCAGTGAAGAAATATTTTATGTAATGGCTGTCCATCATGAGGCCTCAGTAAGAACACCTACAAAATATGAACCATGATTTTGTATAAAATACTGATAAATGCTTATTTTTCAGGAATGTGGCTATGTTTATGATCATAGTCTGTGAGTGGGGGTTGAGTTAGTAGTTATATCTTTACCTGGAGACTTTAAAGCACTTGCTGTGTCTCAAGTCTGGTATGGGGAAGGAACTTTTCCCACGAGAGATAGCCAATAATGCTTGGACTTGCTTATGATCTGGCCAGAAGAGTCACATATGAACTTTTAATGTGGATTATCTCTTCAGTACACAAATAAAGGCCTTATATAAATTGCAGTTCATGTGTTCTCTTCCCATCCATCAGTGACTGGAGAGGACTTTCTCTTCATTCTGTTTTGGATATCTTTGTATGTTGCTGTGATAGATATAGAATTGCTTTCTCTTGTGTTAGGGTAGGAAAATTTAAAAATAAAGTCATACTTTTAAGACCTCTGAAAAATACAACAAGGTATAGGAAACTAATTTAAAATTCATAACTTGATAAATTGTAAAAAAAGGAAAGTCAGAACAAAAATGACCAAAAGATGTCAGTTTTATGATATCAATGCTGAAACAACAGGGTTTAGGAAAAGATAGGAGACAAGTAAAAGACTCTGTAGGATTCAGAAAACAACCCAAAGAATGGTTCTTCAAGTCCACAGACCATATGCCTGACAGAAGTGACAAGGAATGGTTATTTGACAGGTCTAGCCACAGCCAGCATCTGCCTTCCCCTGAGTTAATAAAGGCCTGAGTGTATTCCTTGGAGAAATGAAATCCAAAATTCTGAAGTGTCTGATTCGTGAAGGACAACAGAAATTGGGGTTGAACTACATCATTGAAAACTGGAGTCAAATTCAAAGCTTTATGTTTAGTGCTGTGCATCCCATCCAACTTTTCCGACTGCTCTTGTGATTCTTCAGGACTGATGAAACTTCTTCTGGTAAGAGAATGGTGGCTTCCTTTGTGTATAAAAGGCAATTAAATATAAGACAACCAGAAATCATTGTTTGAACTACTCTCTTAACAGGGAAACCTAGGGATTCATAAAGAATTTTGAGGAGCCTAGAACCTCCAATCAGTCTTCTATATTTAGACTGCAGGGTCAAGAATAATTTCCACTTTAAGAGACTCTATAAGATGAAATATAGAGAACAAAGAAATATCACATAGTGAAGTAAATTTAAAATATTCCAAAACCTTGATAAGAAAGAAAATAATCCACCCATTTAAAAATAGAATATAGAAGCTAAACAATAGAAATACTCAGCATTAAACACTGCTTTTAGAATGAAAAACATTCAAGTAAGTCTAAAAATCAAAACATTCTAAAATGACAGGAGCTTTATGGCTTAAGATCTTCAGAAAACAAAAGCATATGGTTTTCATCATAGATATCTTTTTAATTTTTTTGTTTTAGTGTGTGTGTTATACATATGTATTTGTGTACATATGTGTACATGTGTATTCAGGGCACAGAGACTGACAAGTAAGTAATGTGGCAAGATTAGGGGGACACATGGGATGGTGGAGAGCTTGGTCTCTGTGCTCAAAAATTCCCTGCAGAGAAGTTGCTGGAAGATGTGCCTGGGAAGTCCAAGCAATGTGGTCATTTGTGGTAGACATAAAATGCCTCGTTTGACATCTTTTTTTCTTTCAGGTATGAGGAGGACTGTAATTCCTTCACCATTGAAATTATGGATCTCCACATTGCTTATCATGTACTGTGAGAAGGAGAGAAGGTGTTTTTTTTTGTCTGAGGCATTTGCTGGCCAAGCTTTGGCTTTCTTGGTCTCATTAAGTTATTTTATAGAGAACTTGGTCAAGAGAAGAAAGGTGGATGGCTCTGAACCACACAGTCTTTCTTTCACAAACTGTTCCAAACTAGTTCTTAGAAAAGATATTGAGGGAAATCAACCTTGGCATCATATTTGGGGGAGAGATGCCTCCTTCCTTTTCCCTTTTTCCCACTGGCAAAGCCAGTTCCATGGGGATTAACTGACCACATTTATGGCCTCTGATCTCATCTCACACCAATGGTGCTGCACAGGATAATGTGAGCTATGCCTTTTATTCTAGTCTGAGAAAGCAAAAGCCATCCAGAGGCTCTTGCTGCATAGAGAAAAGAAGCAGCTGAGGAGCCATGAATGGCAATGGGACTGTCCTTTTGATGGAAGAGCTTCGACAACATGTGCTCAATGGAATTTCAGAACTGTTATGAAGCAGTGGCTGTTTTTATGTTTCCCATTCATCATTTTGAAGTGAAGTGAGCATTTATTGTTTTTATCTTATTTCGTTTCTGACCATGTATACTGAGTTATTGAACACAGTGAATTTGTTTTCTGGTTTCTAATTCTCCAAAGAATTTGATCCTATTATAAATATCACCTTCCATCATAGTCATGTGCTAGATACTGGTGATGCCTCCTTACAGCAGGAGATGAGATAAAATCAGACATAGAATGACCAAAAGACTAAACAGTAGTAGGCATTTTAGCCTTTACAATTATTTTTCATTCATATATAATTTTCATTTACTTCTGGGTTTATGAAGACTTGTAACTCTCTGATCCTTCAAAATTAAAGGTTCCCTGGTAGTGAGTTATTTATTATCTAACAAATGTGAGAAGGTGTGGATGTATTTTCAATATAGGGCATTTATTATCTCATTCTTTTTCTCCTGCTTATAAATCAGATAGAATATAAGAAACCAATGATGCCCTAGTTCGGTAGCACATTGTTAGCCTCAAATGTGTCTACAATGACAACCATGAACATAGGTCCCTGACTTATCTTACTGAACATGTAAAGTGAAAGTTCAATGAGTCTTTGGTATTTTCTGTAACTGAAAGTTTGGGTTCATGGGTTTTGGGTACCTCCAAAGGACTGGAGCTTCCACTTAGTCTCTTCTGCCATAACTATCTATAAAAAGAATTTCCTCCATAAACACTTGAATTAGACTGTTATGACTGCTTCAGTGTGAACTTTAAAGCAGATGTGATTTGGGTTAGAAAATACAGGCTATTTTTATAGCCATCAATTCTAACTGACTAACTTTTTACTTTCATCTTGTTTGAATAAGAAAAACAGAAAGGAGGGTGGTAGACAGCTCCATTTTGCCTGAACATGTTTATTAATCTAATTGCTAATTGTGTCGAGCATAATATTTTTCACCGTGTTGCAGAACAGATGCCCAAATGTGATTTGAAGAGGTGAAGCCGTGTTGCTCATCCTGCTGACTTGCTTACAGAAATTTGTCTTCTCTCTCCAGCTCTTTCAGACTATTTGTTCCACACTAATAATTTGGAAACATCACTTCTGGAAGTAATTTATTTAAACCATAAATACTCAGTACTGCTTTCCACTTGGCTACATGGCACCTGAGATGGCTGTGGCACATTGCTGGCAGACACAATCCATTACAAGGCAAGGGTAAAGGGCGTTCTTACTGCTCTGATCCCGAGCTCCTGTGCACTGTCAGATGTTTCATGCCATCCCACACTGCTTGGCAGTCTATGCATAGATTCCCGAGGTGTACACATAGACATACCAACTAGGCATTTTAAAAGTCTCTCTCTTTTTTTTTTCTATTTTGTGTCATGTTTTAAAACCATTATAGAAAATAATTGGTTACATTATGATATTTTTTATGAATATATATCAGCATACTAGTTGTTTATTTGTCATTTTCCAGGAGTCTTCTCCTTTCTTGCTGGTCCTCTTTGCTCTTCCCGCTCTGTTTTCATAACACATACATTCTGTTACCGGGTTATCTGAAGCCCTTCATCTCAATAGAAATTCTTCTGCTTTCTCATCCTTCCAACTTCTACTATTTTTATTTCCTGCACACACAGACACACACAGACACACACATCTAGATTATGCACATGAAAAAAAATGAAACTTTTGTCACTCTGAGTCTGGGCTCCCCCCTCCCCAAGAACTGACAACTGCTACAGCCAGCTTGAGATTAAACTCTTTCTCTACAGCAAATGAAGAGATCACCAGAACAAAGAGACAGATTAAAGAACAGAAAAAATGGAAAAAAAATCTGTCAAGTGTACATTAGGCACAGCATTAATAACTAGAATTTATAGAGAGCTGCAGAAATTAAACTATAAAAAATCCAAATCATCTATCCAAAGAGTGTTCTTAGGAGAAGATATGAGAATGGCTATGGACCAGGCTGTGGTGGTGCAGGCTTTTAATCCCAGCACTTGGGAGGCACAGGCAGGCAGATCTCTGTGAGTTTTTGAGGCCAGCCTAGTCTACTTACTGAGTTCCAGGACAGGGTCCAAAAAAACTGTAGAGAAACTTTGTCTCAAAAGACCAAAATAAAAAAAAAAGGCTATGAATGTCTGGAAAAGTGCTCAGTGCTCTTTTTTTCCCTTTTATTTTTTTTATTAAAAATTTCCCCCTCCCCCTCCCATTTCCCTCCCCCTCCACTCTTCCCCTCTTCCTCCCTCTCCAGTTCAAAGAGCAGTCAGGGTTCCCTGCCCTGTGGGAAGTCCGAGGTCCTCCCCCTCCATCCAGGTCTAGGAAGGTGGTGCTCAGTGTTCTTAACCATCATGGACATGCAAATTATAACTATCTTTAGAGTCCATCTTATATTCAGAGTGACTGTCATATTTTTTCTCTTTTCCCCTTTTGATAACAATAGATTCTTTTTTTCACACAGTATAACCTGATTACAATTTCCCATTCTTCTATTCCTGACAGTTCTTCCTCACCTCTTTCCCATCTGGGTCCAGTCCCATCCTGTCTATCCTTAGAAAAGAACAGGCTTCTAAGAGGTAACAAAAAACATAACAAAATAAAATATATTAAGACAAAAGAAAAAAATCACATCGAAGTTGGACTAGTTAAATCAACAGAAGGAAAAGAGCACCAAGAGAATGCACAAGAACCAAATGCTACTGGTCTCAATAAAAGGAAAAGAAAAGCAAAGGAAAAGGTAGTGATGAAATGACCCCTAATAATATTCTGCTATTTTATCATTTTTATCAATTAAAACATTGAATTATCAGGATTTCATTGAATTATTAAGCTAAGTTAGAGTCTAGACTTTTTATTATATTTTCCCTTCATATTTTCTGTTGGGCCAAAATTATCTCAGGGCCTGTACCTCGAGGCCTATAGGACAGAGAAAATCCTGGCTTGAGTTTGAGTGAGATGAGACAGCAAAATCTAGGTAGACACCCCTCTAGCCAGAGGGAGAGTATGNCCTCTCATTGGCTGGAGATACTCCCACATCACAGGCTGTCACTTAACATATATAAGCTGATGCTCACAGTAATAAACTGAGTTCCTGCTTTGATTCGACTCCCTATTGCATCTGATTGTCCTGCATTGTGGGACTGCAGAATGGGAGAATAATGCACTCACCTTTCCCTGGGGAATAAGGAGGCTCAGGAAACCTAGCAGTTTTCCTTAAATTCTGCAGCTAGATTAGATTCTATAATCCACTACAATTGCTGCATAATTGTCATCCTTAATTCCATTGGAGAAAATATATTGGAAAAGTCCAAATGAATTGAACATGTAGAACCTGATCTCACCTTAAATTTATAAACAAAAATGGGATGAAGAAATTTCTCAGTGTTGCCTGGAAATGGCATTTGTCTCTCAGCTTGCTTATTTTTCTGTCTTCTTACTGTTCATGCATACCTTTCTCTTCTGTTTCTCCACTCCAAAGTCTTCCTCTGGCTTTCCCACTCTGCTTGTTCAGGACTTGTTCATCTTCATTCTACTGAATGTCCTGCCTCTTCTTCTCTCTATCCTTTTATCTGGTACTCCCTTATTCAGTTAAATCAATGAAAACATGTCTCGTGCTTAGAATCCCATTCCTTCTTTCTGTGGGTTTGCTTGTCCCTTTGTAAGCTACTCCTTTCTCTCTTTTCTCTGACTTCTATACTTTGTACCCACTAGCTAGCCTGTAGGCGTGCCTCAAGACTTGATCCTCAGAAAAGATTGCAAAACTGTGAATCTATGGACTAATAGTTCCCTTTTTGTATGACCCATTTCTTAGATTCCCGAATAATAAAAACTGTGAAATTTCTTGATGGTTGTTATTTCTACTTCTTCCAATGGCAGATCCAATATGAAATCAGGTATAAATACTGTTAAGCTTCTTCTGAAACTATTTTATTCTACATCCTGTATTATTCCATTTTATGTCATAAAGTCTCACCTCAAATGTTTCTGAATTGTACTTTTATGACAGTCTACATGATTTCTACAATAATCTGTTTTAAATAAAAGCATGGTTGTGCCAGCTCTTTGTGAATTTATTTTAAATTCTTCCAACAATGCTGAGGGTAAAAGTTAGTTTTATATGCAATTATGTAATCATGTATGATATGCAAGAAATAGTCCTATAATTTGCTTACATTTTTGCTTACTTCATGATCTCTCACCTGTACTTCCCATGCTCCATTCATCCTGACCCTCTTCATATTCCTAAGATCTGCCAAACCTATTTGAATTCTAGGATTTATCACAGATACTTCTTTTCTCCTCTGCAAAGTTTTTCTCTTTCTATCTTATTTATACATTTTATTCCAATTTAAACATCATTTTCATAAAAAAACTATCTTCAATAAAAATCCAGCAAGGTCCCTTGTATGCAACCATCTATTGTCCTTTAATGAGACATGTAAGAAGAATTATTTTACAATTGTGATTTCTAAAATATTTATATTATTTTTATGTGTACAGGTGATTTGTCTGCATGTAAGCCTCTGCAACACATGTGTGGTGCTTATGGAGGCTGGAAGAGGTCATTAGTTCCCCTTGAACTAGAGTTCAACAGTTGTGAGTTGCCATCAAGATGTCTAGAATCATTTGAGCAATGGTGGTGCACGCCTTTAATACTAGCTCTTGAGAGGCAGAGGCAGAGGCAGGCCCATTTCTGTGTGTTCAAGACCAGATTGATCTACAGAGTGAGTTCCAGGACAGCAAGGACTGCTACACAGCCATATCTTCATAAGCCCCTCTAACTTAATTATAAGACTATAAACTTCAGGTAAGAAGGAACAACTTTGGATATGTTAATGTCTGAGTCTTAGTCACTCTCACTGAATGCACTGTGAGTAATAAATATAAGGAAGGTATGTTCATTCACTGAGCACATCTCCCATGACTGGCAATTTGTTTTGGACATATTTTCTAGGTGATTAAAACTAAGATTTGACAAAAAAGAAGGATTTGAAATATTGCCTGGCTGCATGGCTGTGGAAGACTTAGGTTTTCCCCAATACTTATTTCCTTGAAGTATCTTAGATCAAGAGTCTCTAAGAGACATCAGAAGCAGTAACTATGTTGCATTTCTCTTGCCTCTGGTCCTGGGAGCCTCTCTGTAATTCCTTTGATTCCTAATCTCTGGTACTCTGCAGAAATCAGTTATAGCCTTATCTAACCCTAGACATAAGAATTTAACTCATTTTCCACTGATTTCCTCACAGATTTTAGTTAGCTTACTTCTTTACTCCAACAAACATTCATTATTTTGAGTCCCTCATTTAGGAAGGGTGATCTATTTTCGTTCACACATCAAACACTCCCTGAATGCAATGGTGATACAGGAGGATCATTTGGGATCTTTTTATGGTCACACCCTTTCTTTGTTTGTCCTTGTGCAATTTCCAAAGGGTGCAAGAGTTAAAAATTACAATAGACCAGACTTAAAGATGACAGGCACAATTTAAAAACCAGCATAAATAGTTTGCTACCCTTCTGCTTGCTGCTGTGGGGCCTCTAGGGATATTATAAATGGTGAATATATATATATATATATACACACACGTTTAGGTACTGTTATAAATATGCCACACGTAAATGTTTCTCTAGAAGGCTGGGAGGCTGGAATCAATGTACAGCCGTTTTTCTCCCATCAGGAGCTGTAGAGTTTTTATTGGCACAATTTCCATTACTCAGCACTGACTACAAGATCTTTGATCAAACTAATTAGAAATTAGTTTGTAGCATTCATCAAATTTATTATTTAGATTGCGTATGATCATGCATAGAAATAAATAGAGCTATTAAATATGAAACTATGACATTTATGCCATGGATTAGAATGAGAAAGCATTCTAATTAGATAGTGAATATACTTAATGTATAGATTTTCTTATGTGTGTTTTATTAATCAACTAAAACTACAATGGGTAATAAAATCTGAATGTGAAAAGAGGGTATATACTTTTTTCTGATAATTGACTCAATCTGCAAGTATTTGTCAACCAGTACTTTTTTGTGTATGTGTGTGTGTTAAAAACTCTGATGATAAAATAAATGTATAATTTGCTGAGAATATTTTTTCAATCTTGATGAATAAGCATTATTGTAATTGGTTGGCATACAAAATCAAAGCCACAATATTTTCAAAACTGTTAAGTTAAAGAAGTTGTTCTGGCTTTTGATGGAAACTGAGAAGAGGTGGATTTGAATTTGAATTTGAAAAGATGACTTCAAGATAGAGGTAGCATTGGGCAGTGAATGAAAAACAGATAATTGGGACATGAACTACAGCTTTGTTTTCTGCATTCAAAATTTAAACCGTAAGATGGAAAAGCCCAGGAACTGACAGTGGGCATGTGGGTTGATCAGTGAATATTTTGGATACTTTAGCAATGCTATAGTACAAGGGGTTGAAGAGAATGGGCATTCTAGATGTGCTGAGTGATGCAATTGTGATTTCTCTGTTGGTTGTTATTGTGAGGACTGTCAACAGCCTTGTTCAGAAGCAATTTCATGGAGCATCTATGTCAAAACCAACTCCCAAGCTGATGGCCTTGTGGAAGAGCAGGTGGACAGATTGAGAACTGGAGGATGGTGGAGAGTGCTGTGCAGTGCTGTCTTCTGGACATGCCCGGAATGCTGCACTCATAAATGCACAACTGTGGTTACCTGCACAAGAACAAGCCAATAAACCTTCCAGAGTGCTGTGCAAACACTGTCTTCTGGATATGCCATGAATGCTGCTCTCATAAATGCACAACTCAAGACCAAACCAGTCAACCTTCCAGAATGCTGAGAATTTCTGCCCCTAGCTGAAGAGCTATTGGTAGTCAGCTGTGGCCAGAGTGGATAACCATTTTCTTTGGGGATAAGGGCCATAGGTTGGAGTCCAGTGTGCATGGATGGCCCCATGTACACACTGATAACATTAACTAAATGTAGTGTGATGTGAAAAATAAGAAGGGAACATGAAGGTGAAAGGGACATTTGATGAAGGGCTTGGCAAGAGTTGAGGGGGTGCAGTGGTGGATAGGATTCTAGCACCTTGTACATATGAATGAAAATTTGAAGGAATAAATTCAAAAGAGGAGGGTCTTTCCCATTTTTGGCAGTTGTAGAAATTTACCTGATTTAAGTATCCTTACCAGTTCTTAAAATTCTATATATAGATGGGATCACATTACTGTAAAAATCTTTTCTTACTATACACCCTTTTATTCACTAAGTCATCTCCACCAGTGAGAGGCAACTTGCAGTGGAGAGGTAGTCTGCAGATAATCAACAAGAAACCATCACAACTCGTTACTTTGACTTTATCTCTGATGTTTTGTCTCTGATAGTGAGGATCTCCAAATTTCGAATGTGACAAAGTTCTACCTGTTTGCAACATCTGGATTTTCATAATTTGTGAGTGCAAATAAAACACATCTCTTACCTCAAAGACAATAGATTGCTTATTCTGGAGCCAAAAATAAATCGCTATGGCCCAGGAAAACAAATTTAGGTTGTCCTGAATATCATTTTCCAGCGTAGTCGTAACAGTTTCACAGCAGTGGTTTCCAACCTTCCTAATTCTGTGTTCCTTCAATTCAGTTCCTCATGTTATGGTGATCCATAAACGTCAAATTATTCTGTTGTTGGTTCATAACTGTAAATTTGCTGTTGTTATGAATTGTAGTATAAGTAGCTGATAGTCCGGATATCTGAACTGTGGTCCATAGATTGAGAACTGTTGTAATAGAACAGAAATGTAGAACACTTTTTTTATGTCTTGGTGCATACATCAGGTAGAAGGTTGCACCAAAGCATGAGTTCTCTATTGCAGGCCTCACATGCTATCTGATGACAATTTCAGCTTATACACCTCCCAAATACTGAAGTCACAAGGATGGCCCATAAAAGGGTGCAAGATCTTCTGGAGCTGGAACCTTTAGCCTAGAACTACATCTGAGCCTGGCTGGGATTTCTTTGTTCCAATTCAAGCACATAATTGCTTGACTCTACTAAACTAAGGGCCAACTGAATGTTTTATTATTTTCAATTATTTCTTGATGTATCTACTTTTTTTTACATGTTTTATCCAATCAAGCCTTAACTTTGATATGTTAGAATTTGTTTTTCTTTTTGTTGTGGTGATGGAAACCCCACAGCTCTCACTTTAAAGGGAATAAGAAATGGTTTATTATGGAGTACTTTGAGTAATCATGTCTAGGGAACACATATTTAAGTTACTCCAAATTCCATGTTCCATTGTGGGAGCTGCTTCAGGAAGGTTGTGTAGTTTTACAGAACAAAGAAAGTCATAAACCAAAGAGCAAAGCATGTTTCAGATACATTGGTGGGTATATCTGAGAGGCAGGTAGAGAGAGATATGGGGAGCTTTACCATAAGCTTTGGGCTTGGTTAAAGCTAATGGTCTGTTAACAGACTCCTAAAGGTTTTTATTTATTAGTTACAGCATGTTAGTTCTGACACAGAGATGGGCAAGGATGGCTGTTGCTTAGGATACAACCAGCCAAGACCATAAAGTTCTTGTCAAATAAATCTTTCACTTCCTTGGTTAGAGTTACCCCAAGATACTTTATGATATTTGTGGCAATCGTAAAAGGTGGAGTTTCTCTGATTTCCCTTTCTGCTTCTCTATCTTTTGTGTATAAAAGGGCTACTGATTATTTTGAGTTGATCTTGTTATCTGCCACATCACTGAAGGTATTTATCAGCTGTATGAGTTCTTTGGTAGAATTTTTGGGGTCACTAATGTACACTATCATATCATCTGCAAAGAAAGAAATTGAAGAGGACACCAGAAAATGAAAGTATCTCCCATGCTCTTAGATGGGTAAGATCAACATAGTAAAAAATGGCAATTCTACTGAAAGCAATCTATAAATTCAATAAAATCCCCATCAAAATTCCAACAAAATTCTTTACAGACCTTGAGAGAACAATAATCAACTTTA
>LOEQ01006191.1:15727-27969 GCA_001685075.1 Bramus lutescens | reverse complement strand
TTCAGTGTGGCTGGCTTTATGTTGAGGTCTTTGATCCATTTGAACTTGAGTTTTTTTCATGGTGATAGATATGGGTCTGTTTTCATTCTTTTGCATGTTGATATCCAGTTATTCTAGCACCACTTGTTAAATATGCTTTCTTTTTTTCCATCTGATTATTTTTGTGAAAAGTCAGATGTTTGAAGACGTGTGGATTGATATCTGCATCTTTTTTTCAGTTCCATTGGTCCTCCTGTCTATTCTTATGTCAATATCAGGCTGTGTAGCTCTGTAGCAGAGTTTGAAGTCAGGGATTGTGATGCCTCCAGAAGTTCTTTTATTGTACAGGATTGTTTTGACTATCCTGGGTTTTTTGATTTTCCATATGAAGTTGAATACCATTCTTTCGAGGTCTTTGAAGAATTTTTCTGGGATTTTGATGGGTATTGCATTGAATCTGTAGGTTTCCATTTTTATTATGTTAATTCTGCCTACCCAACAGCCCCTATTTATATTAGCCCTTCTAAAGAAGAAGTAATTTTCCTGTGCCTGCTCGAGTGGACATACAGAAATTTCTGAAGATCTTTTGGGTGCCTTAATTTAGGAAGTCACAACTGTTCCTGTGTAAATGTAGCCTAGGGATATTGTTAACCCCTACAATGTATAGCAAAGATTATATGACAAAAATACTACACTTCCCAAATGTCTAGTTACCAAGGTTGGGACTTTCTGCTTAGATTGTGGCACTCAGTAGCATTTTCTGCAACAAACCTCACTCTAATCTGCATTGCGGGCTTCAATTTGATGTTACAGCCTTGTTAGGAATGGAAATTATTGGCCTCATTTAGTGTCTTCATTTATGTAAGCAGATATCTTCTTTTCCTTTGTATCTGGGTTTACTAATATGTACACAAGTGTATATGCAGGGGTCATGGTGTTCTGTTTAAACCTCTAATGCCATACTAGTGTTTAAGCATATTTTTCCTTGTTAGCAACTTGTAGCTTCCTGACCTAAGCAGGCAAGCAAAGGAAGTTTTCTTGGTATACTAATAATGAAGTTTCTATTGAAGCTCCTTGCCAGACCTGAATGACATTCACTTTCAATTATTTCTGTTCAAATACACTGAAATTTTAAAATGCTCGACTACAAAACAGTTACACAAACATCTCTTAGAAATGCTTAGAAGGAAGTCACTGTACAAGATGGAGACGGAGCTGTCAAAAGTGTGAGGAATTGTTGGTAGCTGACAGAGGCAGGGACTTGGAGGCTGCACTTTCGGGAGTCTATTAAGACTGGATATTACCTGCATTGAAGGAAATTTCATGGTTACGGTTGGCTTGAATGTTCTGTAATAAGAATCACTAGTCACTAATAGTCAATGTTTTTTTTTAATTTTGGCAAGAGCAGACATGGTAGTAAGAATTCAAAAATAAACAATCAAAGTCAATTTTTATAATATCAGTTTAAAGCACACATCATTGTATATTTTTATGAATAAGAATATCTTTACAGAGGAATTTATGAACCATACAAGAAGTAAGTGTGTAAGCAGTAGGGCCAGGATCCCGTATTCACTGTCTGATTCCAGATTCTATGTTCTGAATACTGTAGAATTATTTTGAAGGTCAAGTCTTTCCTCTGGACATTGCTGTCTCAGATGCTGAGGTAGCTGAGGCAGCAGGAGTTTCTGAGCACCTGAGAGAAGTCGTGAGTTCGAATGCTGCTGTTTGTAAAAGCATCCAGACTCCTTTCTGAATCAAATGCTGCTGACTCTGATTCCAGGGAGGGTAGGTAACCTGCTGTTTTCCTCAGTGTGGGTGGTTAGAACTGGGACATTCAGGATTTTCTGTTGTTGGTTCCTCCCAGCTCTCACCTACACCTGCCTGTCTACTTCTGTAAACCTCTAAAGCAGACAGGCAGTGTGGTCAGCATCAGCTGCATATCTCCCTTTCCTGAGCAACTCTTATGCTGATTTGGTATACTAGTGGGTCTTCTCTTATTTAATAAAGTGACTAGCCAAAGAAAAGTGAATATTTTTAAATGACTACAGATGGCAAACAATTCATTATAATTTTCTAAATTCTGAAATTCTTCTACCTCTGAAATGGACTGCCCTATCTGAATACGTCTGTAGTACTCTTAAGGGAGATAGGGAAACAAGAATACATTACAAAATATGTGGTATATCGCATGATGTGACACAGAAAGACATACTTATCTTCCTTTCATGGATTTGAATGAACAAAATGATAAAACCCAAATATATAAAGCAACTTGACACAATTTTATGAAGGAACAGGTAATTACATAGGCATAACAAAGTATTTAAAACATCTTCACAAAAATCAGTGCACTAGATCAAAATAATTACAAAGGAAATAAGAATATTTCTAAAATAATTTATAGGCATGCAGTAGTATGTATGCCTCATATTATTACTGAATAGTAAATATAGCTTTATAGTTTTTTAAGATATCTTTTAATGCAATGTGTTCTGATTATGGTTTCCCCTTCTCCTTTTCCTGCTCCTCCCAGTTTCTCTCCATTTCCCTTCCCATCCAGATCAAAACCTTTCCTGTCTCTCCTTCAGAAAAAGAGACAGGCATCTAAGGAATAAGATAAATAAAAAACACACAAATCAGAAGATGTTTAAACAACCAAATGAGTAAAAATCCAGAGAAAAAACAACATTTAGGTGCAGAGACCAAAACATTCACACACAGAGAGAAATCCCATTAAAACACAAAAACAGAAGTCATAATGCATTCATGAAGGACCCATAAAGTTAAAAAAATATAAAAGTTCTCTTTCAACATTATGAGTCAAAGAGCATCCAAAGATGCTCCTGAGTTCATTTTGTATTGGCCATCTACTGCTGGACATAGGGCCTACCCTTAAGAGTGGTTTGTTTCTGCAGTGAGACTCCCTTGGAGAAAACTAAATTTTTATTTTCAAGTGGCTATCAATTGCAGATAGCTTCGAGTTTATGGATGAATTCATGATTCCACTTCTCTCAGCTCTAAGACCCCACCTGGTGTAGACCTATTCAGGTCCTGTGCATGCTGCAGCATTCTCTGTAAGTTCATGTGCACTAATCTTTCCCAAACAGTCCCTCTGACTGTGGGGGACTAAGCACCAAAATGCATGAGCCTACAGGGGCCATTCTCATTCAACCACCACATTCCACTCACTGGCCCCCATAGGCCTGTAGCTGTATCAAAATACAGAATGCATTCAGTGTTACTTGAAAGGGCTCTACAGTCTCAACAGTTTCAAAGCCCTCTTCTGAGACTCAAGGTACTCCCTTAGCTATAACCTACTGTAAAATCAAAAGGCAAATTATATACTATCAACACACAGTGGCACAGAATGTACATTAACCTTCCAAAAGAGAAGAGAAAGGGAATAAAGAGGAAACACTGGATCAAAGCAAGACCAAAAAGGGAAAATGCTGAATTCTTCATCTCCTTGTCTGATAGATGTCAAAGCACATTTCAGATTTCCCACCCCTTTCATCTTTGTTAACTGCAACTCATTTTTCTCTTCTGGGCTGGGCCATACCCATTGTGGAGTTCTCCTTGGCTGTTGTAGGAGGGCCCTCTTGTTCATCCCAGTCGCCCAGCTAGCTTAGCCCTGAAATAACCACACAGAAATTGTATTAATTAAACCAGTGCTTGGCCCATTAGCTCTAGCCTCTTATTGGCTAACTCTTACATCTTGATTTAACTCATTTCTATTAATCTGTGTATTGCCCTGTGGCAATAGCTTACAGGAAAGATTCAGCATGTCTGACTCTGGCTGCTCCATGGTGGCTCTCTCTGATTCTGCTTTCTTCCTCCCAGCATTCCGTTTAACTTTCCCCACCTTCTTAAGTTCTGCCTTATCAAGGGCCCAAAGTAGTTTCTTTATTAACCAATGAAAGCAACACAAAGACAAAAGAACCTCCTACACCACTTGGCAAGTGTCCCACTTTTCTAAAATCTATCATTTTGGGGTCTCCAGTGCAATCCAGACTTCACCTTCACAGCTTCTAGCATTGGCTGCTCTGTGCCCCCAGGAAGGAATATCCTTACCACATGCCTGACCTCAGCAGTTTTTCTTAACTACCAAGAAAGTTTCCATAGCTTATTTCCTGTGTCACTCTTGAATTCAAAACCAGAACCACATGGCCAAAGCTGCCATGTTCTGCACGTTGGGGTTGTGACCTGGCTTTCTTGATGAATTGCATTTGTGCAAAAGCTTTCCATTTTTTAAGTCTAGGAGATCTCTCGTCTCTTTTCCATTCAAAGGTTGCAGTATGATCTGGCCTTGAATTTTGTCTTGAGGGCAGCACGCCCTTTATTCCATTCTATATCAGGCTTGCCTTTAAGCTTCTCATCTTCTTAAGCACAGGAGTTGGCTCCAACATTATATGCTCCTTTTCTCCTCAAATTGTACATTTTGCATTTTTTTGTCCTACTTGCTCCTTTTCATTGTAGTTCTGCATAAGAGTGATCTCTAATAGCCATGTGACAGGGTCAATACCAAGCTGTCTTTGAAATCTCCTCTGCTAATAACATTAATCCAACTGTGCAATATAGCCTCTGATAGATTTTTAGAACAAGTGCAAAATGCAGCTACATTCCTAATCAAAATATTCCAAGAACGGTCTTTATGCTGGCTGCTAATATTCCTGCCCCCTGACAACTTTTGAGCTGCACCCCACAGGTCACATTGCTCACAGCGCTAATGCCTTCCATGCTCCCTGTAGGTTGGTCCATTAAGCTCCATTTAAAGTGTTCAACTTCTCTTGTAGACTGAAGTCCCACACTCTTCCATATTCCTCCAACAAATGGTGTGGTCAGGCCTGTCATATAAACCCCCCTCTCCCTAGTGTCAACTTCTGTCTTAGTTATTGAAAAAGCACCATGACTAAGACAGCCTTGATAGAATGAAGTATTAAACTGGGTACTTGCTTACAGTTTTAGAGGGTTAATCTATGATCATCATGGCAGAGCGCCATAGCTGAGAGCTTTATGACCTGACCCACGGGCAACAGACTCAGGGTTGTGCACTGGGCCTGGCCCAGGTTTCTGAAACCTCAAAGTCCATTCCCAGTGACATGTTTCTTTCAACAAGGCCATACCTACTAATCCTTAGCAACTGGGTCTAAAGCATACAAATATATGAATCTTTGGAGGGGGTCATTCTCATTCAAACGACCCATAAGCTATTATTATGAAAGAGTATTGGATATTTGTTGTCAAATGTATTTTCAGCCTCTTTTGAAATGGTCCTCTCACTTTTGATTTTTATTAAATTGGCATAATTTACTGTATTAATTAAGTTTACATATTAAGCAAATCCTGGGTTGTAGAAATAAATCTCACATGATCTTAGTGGTTTTTTGTTTATTATATTGTTGCATTAGTGAAAGTATACACACACACACACACACACACACACACACACACAAAGTGGATAGAGGTAAGAGACGGAGAGAGGGAGACAAAGAAGATGTCACATGGTGGAGAGGCCAAGCATGGAACTTCCTGGTATAATTCAGTCTGTGTCCAAAAGCTTGATAACCCAGGTGTTTTGACATGGATAAGGATATGTTTTGCAAACCAAATTTCTGAGTTTATAAATTATAAGTCTTTGGACTTTGAACTCTTAGGGATAGATGGGTAAGTCCCATGATACAGTTGGAGTCTTCCTAAGAAAATGAAGTGAGATATGTGTTTGAGTTTGCATCGTAAGGTAATTTTCAATTTTTAATTTTTTAGTCATTTGTTATTTGTTAATTATTTGCTTAATTTTGGCATTTTTTAAGTTTCTGGGTTTATTTTTGGTCTTGATTTATATTTTTGTTTCCTTATGATAAGAAAATATAGTTTTATTACTATTATATTGTCTCAAATACACTGATACATGTTTACAACTTATTTTACTGTCTATCCTAAGGAATATTACAGATACCCTCAAAAAGAATATATATTTTACTTTTGATTAGTTCCCTATCTAGTTTTATGTTTTTTAAAATTTTTTATTTAAATAAATATTTTTATTTTGCATACCAACCACAGTTTCCCTTTCCTCCTCTCCTCCTGCTCCCCTCTCCCACTTTCCTCCTACCCAACCTCCCCATTTACTCCTCAGAAAGGGTAAGACAGATGGGGACTCAGCAAAGTTTGTTATATCAAGTTGGGGCAGAACAAGCCCTCCCCCTCGTATCTAGGCTGAGCAAGGTATTCCTCCATAGGTTTCTTTGTGGAGCTCTTCACTTATTCTATCCATTATTAAAAATGAATTCCTTGGGTTGGAGATATGACTCAGTGGTTAAAAGCACAGGGAGTTCTTTCAGAGGACCTGGGTTTGATCCTCTGGACCCATATGACATCCCACATCTATCAATAACTCTAGTTCTAGTATTTTTGTGTGTTCTAGTTACTACATGGAGTCATTTTCTTGCTGAGGACAGTTTTGCTATGACACAACTAAGTCTGTGTTATTATTACTAACAAGCATATTTCATTTTTTATTACTGCAATAGAAGAACATTTGTTACACTTTTTACACAAGGCAGAGTTGAATAGTTAGAGGTAATACAGCAGCAAAACTACAACCTTCAGTATTTGGATATTATAAAAACAAAGCTTTTTCAATACCTGATCTAAGAGACAAATCTATTGTGTGAAATCAATATAGGTTGAAGGGTCCATTGGACACTGGACTTTTACAATTATGTGATCTTTAGCGCTTGTGATTTTAGACACAATGTCCTGCCCTTCTTGTGCCTGCAATATGTTATATAATCTTCAAAATAATTATAAATTATGGCTATCACCTATTAACTCACTACTCTTACAGAGGACTGGAATCCAGTTTCAAGCATCCAGGTGATAAGGCTCAAAACCCCCAGCAACTACAGTTCCTGCACATGTAACTCCTTCTGGATTCTACACATACATGTTCCTACAGACATACACATAATTAAAAACAAAAGTCAAATGCTTTAAAAGATGGATACCACTCTTTAATAACTATTACAGAGTACAGAGGAACTTAGCAATATTGTAGGTTGGATTCTGACTTTGTTATTACCTTCATAGCTATGGTCAAGGTATTTATTAACAGCTTTTTCTTGGTTCACTTTTCTCAGCATCTCTAATACAGAGTTGGTGCAAGACTTAAGTCAGTTAATATATGTAAAACAATTAAATCAGTGCCTGGCTCCAAGAACTGCATGAATGTTATAATTATTTCAAAGACAGAAAGATGTGAAGACATAAAATTAGATCATTTACTCAAGGTAATTAAACTAGAAATTGATGTGTTTGATATTGCAAAAGAGATCTGTGCTCATGCTCCCCTTAGCTAGAATTCCTGTCTATCCAGATGCTCATTTAGATCATTAATCTCATTGTTTTATGGGTAGCTGGTGATGCTTGCCTTGAAATTTTTCCATCAAAAGCATTTCAGTTTAGGGCCTATGAGATGGCTTTGAGGGTGAAGGCACTTTCTATACAATTCCCTGAACTGACTCTGCAAAGTTGTCCTCTGACCTCTATACACATACATTTAGACAATGGTATGTGCACCCACACAAATATATCCTGTATGCATGCATGCACACATACAGAAGCACACCAAATATAATTTAAAATTAGTCCCTTTGCTGGGTGGTGGTGGCACACACCTTTACTCCCAGTATTAGAGAAGTGGGAAGCAAGCCGGTCAGTTTGAAGCCTACCTGGTCTACAAAGTAAATTCCAGGACAGCCATGGCTGCACAGAGAAACCCTGTCTTGAAAAAGGTCAAATAAAAACAAAAACAAATAGAAGCAGTTCATCCATAAGTTTTCAAAGGAGACTTGGAGGAGTTGGGAGGAGAGGGAAGAGTAGTATATAGATGCAATGCTCACTTATGGACATCTCAAAAAAAATCATAAAGTTAATACTTATACTTTATATCACTACTAAGTAAATGCCCTTGACAAATATAAATTTAAAAAAGGACTCAGTTCCATCTAAATGGTTAAGAAGTTTCTCAAGGCACTCAGAAACAGTTCCTGTTTTCATTTGTTTGTTTTGTTTGTTTATTTTTATTTATTTATTTATTATTAGTGGTTTTGCTTAAAGGGCATTGTTGCAGGGAGGAATAAGGTGCTAATTGAGTTAGAAAGGGATTACATCTTCTGTTTATTTGGTTTGTGCATAATGAAGCAGAATGGAGCAAGCCCTAAAAGTGTTGGAAAATGTCAATAAAAAGAGAAATGCATATTTTAAAATATCAGATCACAGATGCTGGGGAGATATCACAGTGGTTAAGAATGCTGACTGCTCTTTCCAGAGCACCTGGGGTTCAATACCCAGCACCCACAGCTTATCTCACTGCCTTCCTGTGACTCCTGTTCCAGGGATCTATCATCTCTTCTGATCTCTGTGGCCACTGTTTGCATGTGGTGCACAAACATACATTCAGGCAAACACCCATACACATAAAATAAACAAAATCTCAAAAAATAACTCCAAAAAGAAAGAACAAACAAAACAAAACAACAACAATGAAACCCTTCAAATCAAAAGCCTAGAGAAAGAATGACTTCACCAAAAGTGTTTTAATGGAGAACTCCAGGGCTTACGCCCTATAAAAGCAAACAATGAATTCCCCCAAATGCCTGAATTAATTAACTCAGAACTGTGCACCTTGACATAAACTAACAATACACACTCAGATGTTCAATTGAAAATGAAACTGCTGTCTTCCGTGAGTGTCCATTTGTCTTCCCTCCACCTTCAGATCAGCAGTGGCTGTGATAAAGCAGCTCATAATTGTAGCTTGTCTTTGTAGAGAGAGAGAGTAAGCACTATGGTCCTTCTTATATAACTATGTTTCCCATTTATTTGGTGGCTTCCTGTTATATGACAATACTTTTCTTGAGGATATGCTACACACATGTCTATGCCAGATAGGGAGTCCAGGGCACAACAAGTTACAGACACCAGCAAAATACAACTTGATGAACCAATGCGTTTTATTGGAGTTACTTACTGAAATATGATGAGAGGTTACTTACAGGAGCAGAAATGACTCAAAGTCAGCTGCGTCACGAAAGTCAATCCTAGCTTGGGTGGCAGCCCATGAAAGCTGGTACACAGCTCTCTGTTCCAGCTCTTACATTCTTTCAACCCCTTATTCAGCAATGATCTCTGAGAGCCTTGCAAGTGTGACTACAGATGTCCACTTATGGCTCAGGATTAGGCCAATGTGTCACAGCAACAGTCACTTATTTTCAGAAATGTCACCAGTGGTTATGAGCTGAAGTTGACAATGGTGAACTACAGGTGTAAACACAAATGTTAGAAGGAAGCTTGACAGACGCACATCACAGCCATCTCGTAACAGAGTGGAAGCTACTTCTTCGTTGAGACCCATGGTCTTCCCCGTCTTATGTTTTGTTACGGCTTACAGTACCAGATGTAAACTCCTTCTTAAGTCTAATTGAATGACTGTTAGTCTTATCCATGCTAACTGATCCACTAAAGCACAAGCAAATACATCCTGTCTGGCATGTCAGTATTCTAACAGTCAGAGTTGATAGCCAAGCAAGAATGTTGGTGACAGTTCTCCACTGCCCTTCAAAAGTCAACCAGCAGTGGAGAAATTTCCAGGTGAATCCCAGCTTAATTTCTCCAGGTCTTAGAGTCAAAGAATTATCTACAGCAATAGGGTCTTAATATCTTATTCTGGCTAATAATTAACAGCGGTTGTAATGACCTTTATGGTTTGTATGATTGTATAGGCTTCCAGGGCCAATTCATAGAGAGGGTTTATATTCAAATAATCTTGTGGTCCCCGGTCATGTCCTACTCCATAAATGCAGGGTACATTTTGTATTTTTTCCCTTTCATTTGGCACAGCTCTGGTAGGGTTGTAAGGTAGATTGATGTACTGTCTTGGTCAGTGTTTTATTGCTGTGGAGAGACACCACAACCAAGGTATAAAAGAAACCATTTCAGTGGAGGCTTGCTTACAGTTTCAGAGGTTTAGTCCATTATCATCATGTCAGGGTACATGGCAGCATGTAGAAACACATGGTACTGGAGAGGAAGTTGAGAGTTCTACACACAGATCAGCAGGCAACAGGAAGAGAGAGAGACTAGGCCAGACTTGGGCTCTTGAAACATAAAAGTCCACACCCAGTGACACACTTGCTCCAGCAAGATCACCCCTACTCCAACAGGCCACACTTCCTAATCCTTCTCAAGTAGTGACTAAGCAATCAAATATACGAGTCTGAGGGTCATTCCTATACAAGCCTATGTATAAGCTGCTTCTGTTTTTTTTAATATTCTATAGGTCATTTTCTTAGTTTACAAACCTCTTTACATGCTGGTCTAAGTCATTGAGATCTTCCAAAACCTTTCCTACATTATAAAGATCTCATTCCACCACTGGGCTCAGCAAATACACTAGGGCTTCTTACCATTCCTGAGGTCCTCACTGGACCATTCTTTTCGTTAATGCCTTAATGAATATAATTGTATTTCGCCCAGTTAACTGGGTTTCCGACACACATTCTGTTTTCCCCCAGTACTCCCAGAAGGTCTTGCCCATCTTCTATTGTTTACCATTCATGGACATTTATAGAGTCTTCAGATGGAGATTACCAAGTGTTCCTGATGACTCTGATAACCCAGTCCATCAGGAACTGATTTCCTTCATAGTGTCTTGGGCTTTGAAACTTTTGCCTTAAGGAGAGATGGGTAGTTAGTTTTATTACTCAGTTTTTCTGCCTCCACAGAAGTCAAACTGATCCCATTCATTCTCTTGTCCCACAGCTTCACAAGTCAAGCTTCAAAGAAGAGCTGGAAGAGGTTTAGAACAACTGAGTCACTTGGAAAGATCATTCTCCAGCCTGTTGAGCCTCCTGCAGGCTACTAACTGTGCTCCAGGTTCCCAGCAATTGTAACCTGCCCCCATGCTGCCAAGGGCTTTGGCTTTGCAGCTGTCTTTTACTCATTTCTGCTCTCATAATTAACCCGTTACCCACATTCCTGTTAGTGAGCCTACTAGAACTCATTGGACCACTAAGTTGGACTTTAGTGATATTTGTACTTTGGTCTGTCTTTGGCTCCCTATCTGAGATAGTAGACATGTAAAACATCTCTCCAGGAAAAGTTTTGTCACACATTTCCCAAGGACTGTGAACAGGAATACCTTTATTAAGCATGGCTCAGAGTACTTCTGACATTATGTGTATACTAGAAAAACAAAGAGTATATGCATGTGCAAAACTGTATAAATATCACAAAATGCTAGGGAGATCTCAAGATTAACTCTGTGTAAGTAAGGCACAAAAGCTAAAGCAAGTTGTAAATGACTTATCTAAGTGTAAGGAATGTCCCAGCTACACAGCGCCCAGCTGCAAAACCTGGGTGAGTATTCTTTTCATTTTCTTTTGGTTCCTGGAATTTAAGGAAGTTTCCCTCAATATATTTAACCATGGGACAAATGGATGCAGACAAGAAGAACTGATGAACAGATTTAAGGGAAATATTCATCTGTTGGGAGTACATATGACTTTTCTAGAAACACAACCTGTTCAAAAATGGATTCTGCTGTTCTCAGGAGCCACCAGCTGCCATTCTCAGCTAAGAGTGGCATTTCACAAGCTCCTCCACCAGCACACCAGGGTTTTGGCTGGATTGATATTGTGCAGTCTTGTGCATGAAGTCACAGCTGCTGTGAGTTTATGTGTGCAATAGCCCTGCTGTGTCCAGAAAACACTGTTTTGTTGTAGATTTCCATGAAATGAACTAAACAAATTTAGAAACAGAGCGGGGAGAAAAGGAAGGAGAGTGAGAGTGAGAACATTGCGTATGAAGTTTGGAGGGAAAATGGTGGATATAGGGGAGTCGTTGGAAAGAAGGGAGAGGGTTTGGATTTCATCGAAACACATTATATCCATATCTACATTTCTCAAATGATAATGAAGCTGAAACAAAAGTTAGGGAAAGCCACAAAGAAGCAGGTCCAATTTATAATAAACAGCACTAACTTCTGGGAAAGGCTGACCTCTGATGTACATGAAAACATACTGTTTAAGCAAAGTACAAGTCATACTCAACCAACCGAAGCATAATTGCATTCACATGAGTTAAAAATTCTAATCATAAATAAAGGACATTGAGCCTATAATCCATGATCCTAGAGAAAGCTAAATAGGAAGGTGAACCCAAAGAAAAACGTGTAGTTATCCTCCTGGATATCAGAAGTA
>LOEQ01006191.1:2176-15137 GCA_001685075.1 Bramus lutescens | reverse complement strand
GGGAATGGGGGAAGGGGGAGGAAAATGGAAGGAGGGGAGGAGGTGGAAATTTTTTAATAATAATAAAGATAATGAAAAAACCCAAAATAATAATAATAATAATGAAAAAGAAAAATGCAAAGACTACTCTAGGCTAAAAAATATGAATGACAATTCAATAGCCAATATTTATGTAAACACTTCTATTATTAAGTATTTTAAACAAATCATGTGTGCTTCCTACAGAAAAAAAGTAATAGAAACTTGACACAGGAATCCCAAGGAATAGACTTGTTACACAAGGTCTTTAAACAAAAATCGTGAATGAGCTCAAAATCCACAAGGAAAACAAAAGGAGCAATGTAGGAGAGCCATGTCTCACCGAATGCAGGATTATCATTTAAACAGACTAGTATAAATAGGATATTTTCTCTAAGAGGTCACCAGCGTGCAGCTACCAAGAAGACTGAATAGGGCTGGAAATCAAGAGAAAGCACAACAAACTTCTCTTTGCTCTGAGTTGAGGACACCTAGAGAGAGAAAGCCAGATTCCTTACATGCCTGCGGAGGCTTGAAGGAGCATGTGGACTAATGGTCCTCGCTGTGCATTTGACAATGGAGATCAGAGAAGAAGACTTTGGTGGACCTATGAAGAGTTTCCTCAGTTCATTCGTCAGGCACAGAGTAGCAGTTAAGGTTATGTTGTCTTATTGCTCCAAAATTATTGAACTCTTGACCAGCAGATGTCCTTGTAAGGTGATCTTGCTCAAACAAATTTCTTCTAAAAAATATTTTTCTACTAAGAGTTTTAATTGAAAATTATTTTTATAAGACATTAAGAAGTATGGCCAGAATTGTGCTTCATTCCTACCAACTATGAGAAATGATTCAGTATACATTTCTTCATACTTTATTTTAGTTCACTACTGTGCACATGTGTATGTGTGTGCTGTAGTGTGTACACATGTGTGTGTGCAGATACATGTACTCATGTGTGTTCATGCAGAAAACTGAGAGGATGCCCACTGTCATGTCTATCACTCTTTACCTTATGGTCTGAATATACTAAATCTAGAGTTATGCTGGCAGGCAGTGAGCAAAGCCCCATCAACCTTCCTGTTTCCAGGCCCCACAGTGCTGGGTCCATATGTGTATACGGAGCCACAACTTCTTTTTAAATGGATTGTAGAGTTTGAAGGCATGTTCTCATGACTTCACAGCAAACCAGTTAATCATCTACCCACACACATTGGGTATTAGTTTCTACAAACAGATTTATATTTCTTAATTTTCTCTTGACCATTGTTCTCATGACAGCCTTTTGAAGATTGCTGAGTTTGAATTCAGTTTGGGTATTATAGTTAAGGAATGGCAGACTTCATATTATTAGTGTATCTTCCTCAGCACTCATAGAGTATGGTTGTATAGTGCCTTTTCTAGAGTGTTTGTGTGTGGAAAATACTTTATTCCAAAGCTACATTTTCTTATGCATATATTGTTACATTTTGTATAGCAGCGCTAACCTTGAAATACAAGGCAGGAAATTCCTGCCTTAGCTGCTCATCTGTGTCTGATCTGCTTTCTGAAACTGCCAAGAAATCTTCACTGCCCGAAGAATGGCAGAAGAACCTGGACCGGGAGGAAAGTGATGTCACATGAACATCATGGGCTCTTTCAAAACATCTGTCTCCCAGAAACATTTCCTCTCCTTTTGGTTCAATGCTTCTCATGTGCTACTTTTCCACTTTTGTGATTGTTTAAAGCAGGATATATAAGAGAACAAAGATGACCTGTTTCTAGAAGGTTAATTACCCAGTGAACTGAAGCTGAAATTAATAAACTCTAAGGACAAAATCAAACAAGTACATTAGAAACAAGTACTTAGTAGAAAGAATAGAAAAAATATTGCCAAATAATGGAAAGCTACATTTTTTCTAAAGGAAACCACTTTTTATGGTTTCTTGACTTTAATTAATGAGGAAAAGAGGCCATGAATTTGAAAGGGAGCAAGGAGAGGCATATGGAATGGTGTGGAGTGAAGAGAGGGAAGGGAGAATGTTATTATTACATCATAATCTCAAGAGTAAAATGAAAACTAGAAATGAAAAACTAACATTCTAGTAGACAAATATGTATATACTTTTCAAGGATGATCATTCATTTTTCCTTCTGTTAAACATTGCATAAAATAAGACTATTATAAAGCATATAATTATAAAACATGACTATTTCACTGTTGTTTTTAGAGTTAATTTTATTTATGTATGTGTATCTGTGTGTGCAGATGGCCATGAAGGTCAAAAGAGGGCATCAGATCCTGTGATTCTGGAGTAGAACAGTGTCAAGTCTCTGGGAATAGAATTGTGTCCTCTGTGAGAGCACAAACTGCTGAGAAATCTCTCAGGTTCTACATCCCCTTGTTTTGGGGTTACTATATTAGCATAAAGGGAAATCACTGTTTTTCTTCTAAAATCTTACCATATTTTATAGTATAGTGGCAAGATAAATTCCCACTAATAGTATTTCTAAGCCCAAATACATGGGCATAAACATACAACAGAAGCAAAAGTCAATAAAAGTGCATAAATAGAATTAAGGCATATTCACTTTTACCCATCAAAGGAAACAACCAGCAGAGTAAGAAGAGTACCCTATGAACAGGAAACAATGTTCTGGAAACATGTATTTGATATGAGGATAATGTTCATAATAAACAGAGGTCTCCAACAAATTGATAGATAACAAAGCAAATAACCCTATTTTACCAATGGCAAAAGAATTGAAAGCTTGCTACTACCTCAGAGAAATAAGCATGTTTCCAACAAAAAACAAAACCATGCTCAGCATGTCTGATCCACAGGGCAATTCCAAGCACAGCCACCTGTTAGAGTGCTATTTTGAAAAATGCAAACAATAAGATTTGTTGGTGAGAATGTGGGAAAGGGAAACATGGGCCTGGAGAGATGGCTTAGTGGGTAAGAGGACTGGATGCTCTTCCAGAGGTCCTGGGTTCAGCTCTCAGCACACATAATATGTGGCACACAACAACCTGTAACTCTGGCTATAAGAGATCTGATGTTCTCTTCTGGCCTCCATGGGCACTGAGCTCATGTGGCATAACCCCCCCCACAAATATATAAATAAGAATTAAAATCTTAAGAGAAAAATTTAAAAAGAATCCTCATGTACTGTTGGTAATAATGTAATTTGGTATAGCCATTATGCATAATTTAAATGTAAAACTATCATATGATCCAGAAATTTCTATTATGGGTATCTATTCATGAAATTAAATAAAATCTGCATATCAAAGAACTTTCTTTGCTTTCTTGTCCATTGTGATATTAGTCAAAAAAGCCAAAGTTACCTAAGTAAATGTCGATCACTGGAAGAGCAAATGAGGAATGTGTAATAGTGTATGCAATGAAATACTATTAAAGCATAAGGGAATTCTGATGATATGATCGTCAGCCTAGGGCATTAAGCTATGGCAAGAAAGATCGAGACAAATGCCATGGTATACTAATCATGTGTGGAATCTAAAATGTCAATTTCAAGTAAGCATACAATAGAACAGTGCCTATCAGTGAGAAGTGCTGGGGAGAATTGAGATTACTAATGTTAGCACAGAGTTCTAGGTAGACAGGAATAAATTCAAGCCATCTGTTAACGAATATGGTGATTACATTAGCAACAATGTATTTCTTACTAGAAAATTGCTTATGAGAGTAACTTTTCAATGTTTTCACCTCAAAAGTGATTATGATAGGTGAGAGATTTTTAATTGGTCAGTTTTAGCTATTCTACAGTGTGCATGTATATGAGAAAACATCTTTTAACAAATATTTATAGTTTATCAATTTAAAATGATGGAAATCTAAATTAAGAATATCAATTCACTACATGCAAAAAATGAAGAAATGAGAAGTAAATTATACTTGATAATAAAGTCTTTCATTGATTTATTACTTAAATATATGAGATGGTATTCTATATGTGATCTGTTATCACATTCGGAAGATATGTTGTGAACCACTTCATACCTTTCAAGTGATGAAACCTTAAGGAAACAGCACCACATGAAAAGATAAGATTGGGACAATTGATTTTCATGATGGAAAAGATAAACTCTTGCCAACTTGTCCTAGACTATGAATACATACCAGTATGTGTTAATTAGCTTTCCTGTTATTTGCTTTTCAAGAGAAAAATATTTTAATATGTTTTCTATTCACTCAATTTTAGGATATTTAGAGAACTGTTCCATACAGTTCATAATGAAACTGTCCTCTATAATTGTCACATCTTTTGTTACAAGTGTGCAGGTTGTCAAGTCATATCCCTTTAGTCTTCCAAGGACTCTCATCCTTAATCTTTTGACCTCCTTTGGAATGACAAATGTCAAGAGGGTTAAAAGAAACTATGTGCCTCACATTCTAAAGTCCAGAAATTGATTGCCTTATTTCTTTACAAGCTTATAAGGAAGAGCTCTGATGTCTGTGAGAGGAGGTAGGGGTTGGTGTAAGGAGTGTGTAAAGAAAAGTGTAGCAAGAATTCTAATTGACATTAAAAATAAAAACCCAGAGTCTGATATAGGGGTTAATACTGAAGATCAGAGCAGCAAAGTGGCCAATCACTAGAGTTCTTACCTCTACCAGTGCTCAGAACAAAAGGGCAAACCTGCTTCTATGAATCTTCAGACTGAATCTCCAGACTGCATCTGTCTCCACCAAACCTCAGACTACATCTGAGTTCCTGTCTCCTCCTGCCTTATATTCGTCTCCCCACCTTGTCATATTCCTTCCTGTCTCCACCTCTCTAGTGCTGGGATTAAAGGTGTGTGTGTGACTCCCAAATACTGGGCTTAAAGGCATGTGCCACCATTGCCCAGCTCTGTTTCTCTTTTAGACTGGATCAATCTAATGTAGCCCTGGGTGGTCTTGAACTCACAGAGATCTATTTGCCTCTGTTTCTCAGTGTTGGGATTAAATGTGTCTGCCACCAGTGCCTGTTCTGTATAGCTTGTGGTTTAGCTCTGCATTCTGATCTTCAGGCAAACTTTATTTGTTAGATTACAAGCAAACTATCACTACAGAAAAGCACATCGTATTTTGTTTTTTACCTTAAGGGAGTGACTAGACTGACCTTGTCACTGACATTTACGTGTGTGTTAGGGAGTGAAGGCATTTGTGTAGGGAAGGGAACAGAAGGTATTTGTGTGCAGAAGACACTATGACCAGAAGTCAGTTTATGACAGATGACACTGTCTCAAGGGTGGAGTTGGGTCTCATAGATGGGAGCTACAAAATCAATCAAAGACAAGTTCACTCATTACTTTACTGCTTCTGCAACTAGGTGGTAATATCCTTACTGTATCCATGTTTGCTTTATACATAGTTTTTTCCTTATGTAAGAGCCAGCTTAGGAAGAATGAACATTCATACAACTGGTTGAAGAATGGCAAACTTTCAAAGAGAGGTCAGGTTTTATGTCTTGCCATTCCTCAGGGGGTGAGAGCAAGGGGACATCAAATCTATAAAATGGGAATAAAAAACAGTTGGGTGTAACAAAAGCAACATTTGCAGCCAATATTGGCTTCACACAATCTGACCATTATGACTCATGGTGAGATAAACATTTTGAATACTCAAAAGCAACATCTTTCATGCTGTTGTTTTGATGGAAGCATAGGCACAAATGTAATATATGTTCCCCCTTAGAGACATTTCAAACTGCCGTGAATACTTAAAATACAAAAGAAAAACCATAGAAACTTTGGAGGGTCACCTTGGATGGAGGATTTTGAATCCACATGGAAGGTGTTTGGGGACTTTATCTGTGTAGGTATTCATTCATTTATTTACTTATTCCTTTGTTTGTTCCTGACTTCTTACTCTGCAATGATCACTCAAGAGTAAAGCAATGGAAAAAGTTACCCAGGGTCACAATCTATCTTTGAGGGGACATGTTTTATGGAGTAGTGCATTCAAGAAACAAAATACAAATCCATTTCCATTTCAAGAAAGACAAAATAGGCACTTACTCACTGATGAATGTGATCTGTTGAACTTAAGGTTTTGAATGTGAATCCTCATACTTTGACAGAACAAAACAGGACTCAGGATATGTTGGCTGTACTGACAGCAGCTCTGGGCTGTCTGATATCTCAGTCTGGAGGATAGGGGCTGCATACTACTTGAAATAGAGGTCACACTCTATGTTTACAATTTCACACATAAAAATGCTCAGCAACATAAAAAGACTCTTCTTTAGGTCACATCATCAATAGTATTTCCACAGTCAGTCATTTTGCTCATGCATTTCATATTTGGTGATGTACCATTCACATACTTAGATTTGTTGAACTGTGTCTTTGTTAAAATTTCCATTGCTATGATAAAACACTCTCACAAAAGGCAGCTTGGGGAGGAAAGGGTTAATTTAACTCCCACTTCCATTTCGCAGTCAATCATGGGAGGAAGTCAGGGGAGAAACTGAAAGTAGGAACTGAAGCAGAGGCCATGCTGCTTACTGGCTTACTCATTTTGTTTTCTTATATAATGCAGGACTGCCTGCCCAGAGATGGCACAGCCCACAATAGACTGGGCCCGCCCACATCAACCATTAATCAAGGAAAGGACCAATAGGTTTGCCTAAAAGTCAATATTATGGTGTCAAAGTCTCAATTGAGAATTTCTCTTTCAAAGTAACTCCAGTCTGTGTCTAGTTGATAAAACAAACAAACAGGATAAATTCACAATACACATGGGCAGGAAAGTAGAGCTAACACCATATTGGCAGCCAGCTGTGCTATCTGGTTACACCACTCCAGGACATTTTCATTTGTGTCCATATGATCTTTGATAATACTTTGCATAAGCACAATGATTCAATGAAAAGAGGGGTCTCCTCTATGCACTGAACTGTATTGCTGTATCTCTCCTTAGCATGAAGGAAAGAATAAAAGGAAACAATGAAGGGACAGATGTACCTCAAAAGTGTATAATTCATTTTCTTATCCTACTACATATATGAAATATTCTGCTAGAATGTCATCCATATTTATTACTTTCTCCTCAAGACAAAATATTTGAGAAAACCAGCTTTACAACAGAAGAACTTTTTGGGGCTTAAGATTTAAGAATACAGTCCATCGTGGCAAGAAGGCATGGTAGCAGGAACACTGAGTAACTGGCAACATTGTGTATGTAGCCTGCAACCAGAAAGAGGTGAACACTAGGCTTTTCTTATTTTGTCCTTTTTATTAGAAAACTGCAGTCATGGAATGATCCTATTCACATTTGTGGTTTGCTCTGGCCCAGATTGCTGGCTCAGTCCTGGCTCCATAAATGTCCCTGACTGGATCTGCTTCTGCTCCCATGGAGCTTGCTTTTTCAGGCCCACTCTGACATAGGTAGCTGGTTCAGTCTTGCCCCTATGGAGTTCTTCAAGTTGACTTTCAAGGTGGACCATTGGAGTATTTCAGCTTTCATTTAGATGCTTTCCAGTTCTTTGATGACAAGAAACATGATTCTTAAGAAATTTGGTAAAAACCATGGAAAACTGAAAAAAAAAACTGCTGATGACCAACCACAGGGATATTCTTTTTAAAGTTTTTGAGGGTATAATACAGTTTGGTCGTTTATGCCCTCCCCTTTCTCCCGCCAAATTCCTCTGTCTTTCCAGTTTTGTTCTGTGATCTTGCCATATTACATTTCTAAGTGTGATGGAATTTATTTGTCTACAAACAAGAGGTAGCTTAACTGACACATTTTGTTCTTCCTGAGGAAGAATAATTGCTTCCTATTTTAAAGAACATTGCTCATTTTCCAACCTGTGATGCAAGATGGGTGAGATTTTTAATTTTCTTGTTTAAAATATTTCCAATTATTCAATCATTTATCAAACAAATGTTCACTGCATTTAAATTTCTGCCTGTGTGTCCTGAACTAGTAAAATATGAGATTAAAATAATACATCAACTAAACCCAACAAAGGAAGAGCTAATTCAGAAAGAACCTATCTGTTCATGCTGTATCTGATGTTATCAAGGTTGGAGTTCTTAGCCTGATTTGCAATGTGTTACAGTCTTGTTGGATAAAAATTCATGCTCCTGAAGGAAGAATAAAAATGTGGTAAACAGGTTTTTTTCATTGCCTGAAAAATCAGGTTTATGAAAATGGCATACTGGTAGAAAGTGATTTTTAAACTCATTTTGCACCTAAACACACAAATTGTAGAAGAAGTCTTCTTTGAAACCAGAAGTGAGGGTCATAATGTCACTTAGTTACATTCACACATGCAGATCAGACATTGAAGACAGGGGTCATCATCTTCTGAGATTAAACTGATTGACTCATTCTGGATATCTGCTCTCTGCTAGGCATTCAGAAATCTGAGAACAATTTTTGGTTCATTGCTTTAGTGTGTGTTTCCATGGCATCCCTGATTCACCCATCTCCGCATTCTGGGCATGGTCTATTTTCAGGTTAAGACTTCCAGTCCTTGAACACTCCAACCTGTCTTTTTATTGATTATCATAATAAAATGAGAAGGGAAAATGCCATTCCTTGCTGTTATTTTATTGTCATGCTTGTCTGATGAAGCCAAATATCAATACTGGTTGATGTCTTATTGCTAACCCGCAGCCTTTGTGAGCAATGCACAGAAGGCTGAAGCCAAAAATGAAGCAAGGATATGGTTAAGTAGATGCCTCAGTGAGTAAAATGCCTCATGTGAAAGCAGAAGGACCCAAGCTTAGATTCCCAGCACTGATGAAAAGGCTGAGTGTGGTTGTGCATGCCTATAAAGACCTGGGGAGGTGGAGACAGTGGCATCTCTGAGCTTGCTGACCAGCTAGCTTTGCCAGATTGGTGAGCTGTAGGTTCAGTGAGAGACGCCCACCTCAACAAATAAGCTGGTGAACATAAGAAGACACAAAATTAACCTCTGTCCTCCACATGTATGCATTCTCATATGCATGTGCAACCACTCATCTATGCATGTATACATGTCTGTACCACACACAGATGCACACATACCACAAGTCAAGGACAGTACCATCTTTCCCTCTAAAAACTAGACAAATAAACAAAGCAAAATGAAGAAAAAATTACATAAAACACATCTTCAAAAATCTTTCTGAAAGGAATAGTGTTTTCATCTCAAAAGTGGCTTAATGAGATCATTTCATATTTTCAAATAGTTATTAAACTAATGATGTCACTTTCAGGCAACCCTCATGGGCAAATGTAGACTATTGATCAGAAGGTGCAAATGAGTTGCCTGGCATGCCACAAGATTTTAGGAAGCTGCTTGTTTGGGTCTGTTACTGAGATTCCTCCTGGCAGTTGTATTCCTTGTACTCACAGCAGCTACGGTTACTTTCACAAGACCTGCATGAGATAGGGTCCATCACCTTCCATCATGCATGAGATGGAAGCTCACCAGGCTCCACCCCTCCCCGAGGTGTTATTGGCAGTTAAAGGCTGCTGCAGGAGAGACTATCACACCTTCTTCAGTGGTGTAGGCACTGGTTAGCTGTCTTATTCTAATAGATATCCCTCCACTCAAGGTCATAAAGGAAGTCTTAATTAAATTTGATGACTCACAAGACAATTAAAAATATGATACTTAAGGCATGAAGAGTGCCTATTTTGGAAGAAGGGGTTCAGTAGAAAATGGAATGAGGTAGGAGAAAGTGATGGGGATGAATGTGAGCAAAATTAATTACATATGCTCATATGAAATCATAAAATTAATTAGTAAAAAAGTCTCCATGTTTCACGGAGTAGACTCCAAGCCTTCTGGAAAAAGTGTTATCAGATCCAATCAAATCAAGTTATACTGCTATTGAAACAAATAAAACCATTCAGCCTTCCATCCTAATACAGTGTCATACACCCATATTCCCAGCGTTTGGAACACAGAGGCAAGAAGATTGGTGAAAGTTCAAGGCTAGTGTGGTATATATAAAGTGAATTCCAGGCCAACCAGACATCTATCTGTAAGGAAGCTTTTTGCAAGGAGATTGGAATAAGGAGAAAAACAAAACAAAACAAAAAAAGACAGCGAGATTTATAGTCAGTCCACTAATTACCTGGCTTCTTTTTATTTCCTTCAATAAAATCCACATCAGAATGAAGAAGCTGAGACTCTCTACAAAGGCCGCATGTCTCTCCATGAAGCCTTCATGGCCCTGGTACCACTTCTGTTATTTCTACTAGGAAGACAGAACAGAAGGACTGGAGGACCAGAAAGGCACCAGGCTAGGATTGTGATCCCTACTCCCTGTAGAAAAATGCAAACCTGGCTGTGGGCCCAGGCTGCAGCCTTTACATCTATCTCCAGAAAATCAAGCAGTCCCAAGATATCTTGGACCCTCTCCAGCAAGGCAGCTGTGCCTCTCAATGTTGCAGATTGATGTAAGCCATGAAATTCTTGACAAGATATTTTCCTGCCATATGGTCTGGGAGTGCCCAGGGCATCAGGCTCGCAGAGACAAGGTAATTTAATGGCTTAAGAGGATCTTAACCATATTTTCTAGCAGAATCTCTGTCTTGGGAGATGAAATCTGCTTATGAATACTGGCTATTTATTTACTCAAATCATTCATTACCTGCTTCTGTCCCACACATAGTGCTTGCTTGGGATCCTGATATTTCTGAGTTATCTTATTTCCTTAGATGATATGGCTTAGAGTATTAATATGTCTATTGACTATCTCTGTAAAAATAAAGTGAAAATGCCAGAAAGACTAATATTAGGAATGCGCATGTCACTCACTACTGTTGTTTTACCCATGAATGTGAATTAAATGTAAAACTTGCTGGTAGAATGGAAACAAGCTACTTCACAGTTACCAATCTCTATCCACGCTTACTTTTGGTCAGTGGTTCAGTGTGCCTTCCAAGCACATATGGCAGGTTTTATATCAATCTTCTGTTCTTTGAAGTACCTCCTGAGATTTATTTCCTGAAATGACAACAGTAAATTTCCTCAAGGTGATCATAATCATGAGACTCTTCTGTAACCACTTCTAATGATCAGCTGTAGCAGGATTTGAAGAGCACTCTAGCCCCGTTTCAGGGCATAAACGATGCTGCTCGATTGCGGATGAACATCTTCTGACATGCCTACTTCTCTGCTCCTTCACATTCTATCCATTACTATGTTCTGTCATAGTTTCCTTATCTTTGTGCATTTGCTCATAATCTTTGTTGGAATGTATTTGCCTGATGCTCATTCTGACAGCATATACATTAGAATGGAAATGATACAGAGATCAGCAGGGCCTCTGTACTAGAATAAAAAGTGGATTTATAAAGTGTTCCAGATTCTGTGGAATGGAATACGTCAGTCTTATTAATATAAGTATTCAAGTTTTTCTCTCTTTTGTGAAATTTAGGTGGAGTTAGACTATTAGACTGTAGAAGGGTGAAAGAGGGAAGAGGCAACAAAGAACAAGAGAGAGGATTAATATCAGGAAAAGTGCATTCAAACATGACAAAGTCAATGAAACTCATTATTTCGTACAATTAGTGTATGAGGAGAGCAACAATTTTCTAACATATCAGAATATTGTGGTCAATATATCAAATTATATACAGATGATTAAGACCATTGCTATCTCCAGGTACCTATGGGAGACTCTCAAAAATGATCATATGACAGGAAAAATAAATTTTTGAAAGCTCAATAGAGTTGAAATCTTAAATATAATGCCATAACTATGATGAGACTGTTGGACACCACCTACCACACTGTATTTAGGTTTTATTCTTGCACTGAACATTGTGCAATTAAACAATGGTGTGTTTATTTCTCACCTGATGGAGTTTTGGGATGTTTCTGAAAGAGCTACTATTGACAATTGCCCAGGACTTTTGGAACTTATGGTAATCTCTTGAACTGCATTTTCATCATAAGTTTCACTACATATTTCCAACTTGATTTCCAAAATTGCTGTTATACAAATATTAGTTTGACCAACTAAAACTTAGAACTTCTCATTTTGCCTCAATTTCATTCACTATTATTGATAAACACTAATGTTTGCTAAATTAGAGAGTATGAAACAGTGTTCCCAATGTGGGGTGTATGTGACCTTCCCACATCGCTCATTAGAATGCAGACTCTGTAAAATGCTTTAATGATACCTTAGGCGCAGAATGTCCATTCAATGTCAGCTTTTTCCTGTTATTCATTGTTCTATCTTGTCAGGGTACTGAGCGTCTCTGTGCTTCAGTTTCCTCAGCTGTTACATCAGGAGTTATCATACCTGATTATTAAGACTGAGTATGGAATATATAAACTAACTGATGCTGAAGTACATATAGAATAGTGTCTCTTCTAGATTAAAACACATAGAAGTTTATAAGCTAGCTACAAATCTCCCCACAAATTTTTGAGTGTTTCAAACATTTCTGGTGCCAGAAGATCCATCGAGAGAGGTGAGTGTGTTCCTGACAGGCCAGCGGAGGCCCCGGTAAGGGAGCACAGACACTCCTCAACCCGCTAAACTTTCTGGTCATTCTTCAGGGGCTTCTCTCCCCAGCTACTGATAGCGCTACTACAAGTCATATTTCAGGTATCAGCTGCACAAATGGTTCCAACTTGGCTAGCTGAAATGGTGCATATCTTGTACAACATTCTGGCTAGACCTCCACAAAATACTCAGAGACTATTTGCAATTTTAAAAGACATTAATCTTGAAATTTAACCATCATTTTACTTTCACAGCATCCTCCAGAACGAACGTCGCCCCCATGACAGATGGAAGTAATTTTAGAGAATGATGTCCTCTCTCCCAGAAAAGTTTGCCCTCGGGTTTAGGGACAATATTTAGGGGTTGATTACAATTAGTATATGGTTGAGGGTTGGAAGAGAAATTTTATAAGCTCAGGGATCTTTTTGAAAAAAAAAACATGGAAAATTGGATAGATAATAATGGTATTTGTGAGTTATTGTTTATAGATAATTA